>JAULKK010286428.1:0-13784 GCA_032355705.1 Rubia peregrina
TTTTACATCCACTCATTTTACTTTCTCTTCTTTCAATTCAATTTCATCCACTCATTTACCATCTCCTAAATTACTACCTCCAAAATGATGTGCCATTGTTAGTGAAACGGAGGGAGTATGAGTTTCCCCCGATTATAATCCTACTACGCACACGTATAAAGGTCTTTTGATGTGGCCAAAACCACAAATAATAATAATTTGTTGGAATCTACTATCTTCATAGTCTCACTACTTCTTTTTTTGCAATTTAGTTAAAGGTAGAGGGTTGAAAAAGATCATCTTTCCATAGGTATACATAAGAAAAGATGAGATTGAATTAAAATTATAAAAATATTAAAAGTTTTAGATGTAATAGTTGAAATATTAAAATTTTATTCTGCAATTTACAGTAATTATAAGTTTATGACCAAATTAATTCAACCTATTTTGATTTTTTCTAATTTACAGTTTAAATCTTAATCTTTTCATAAATTATGAAAAGATTATCTTTTAAGAGACAAACTCTCTATTTAAATATAAAATTTAATCGATACAGCTAAACTTTTACTTTTTACAACGTACATTCATTTTAATTCAGCTAATTTAATTTTATTTCAGTTCAATTTCATGAAATTAAGTTTAAATATATTTTTATCATTGTTACTGTTTAATTTTTTTTAAAATTCAGTTCATTTCAATTTTTTTATTCTTTTTTAAAAATTTAAGAAATAAGATACATAATCAATAAATTGGTGTTTTAATCAATTTTCGCCAATAATCCCATTGACCTTTTTGCATTTTCGCAAATAACTAGTAATGAAAAGCGGCTGATGTAAGAGTCATTGGCTCTGTTTGGCACAAATGTGTTTATAAGTAAAATTGATTTATTTTAAAAGTAGGGGATACCAGTTTTTACTTTTCCCTCAAAAATAGTTTATGCTTTTAAAATAATCTGTTTTTTACATTTTACCAAACACTCAAAAGTGTTTTGCTTCTAAGCACAACAGATTAAAAACTCTGTCAAATAGAGTCTTGCCTTGCGAGAGCTATATGAAACCATTTTTACTGCTTTTCATTCATTAGGCAAGTACTTAATACCTATTTTCCCATTTAAATCGATGAAAAGTGTTGGTATGCGTTGAATACACGTATTAGCTGCTTCGACGAGTTGGTACAGGTTATTATTGGCATTTTGTCTTCTGTTCTTGTTTGGCCCAAAAAGCCGTTAGGGTTTAAGGTGGAGAGGCTATATAGTGTCTCGTCTTTTTATTGTAACTCTAAGAGATATGATTGGTAGAGAGTAGGAAATCTGTAATTATGGTCTTTCTCTCTAGTGGAATCCGATCGTGGTCGGCCGTGGATGTAGCCAATTGGAGAACCACGTAAATTCTCGGTATTTTGTCTTTCGCTTTATTTTCTTTGCTTCTTTTTT
The DNA here is from genome assembly GCA_032355705.1 of Rubia peregrina. Lineage (NCBI taxonomy): Eukaryota > Viridiplantae > Streptophyta > Magnoliopsida > Gentianales > Rubiaceae > Rubia > Rubia peregrina. The sequence goes on from JAULKK010286428.1 coordinate 1,412, forward strand.
CTCGGGTATTCTGCACAACAGTATTGGTTTAATATATTATCATGCATCCTTAGCTATTCAAATCATTGAAGTTTCAGACTTTACTGAGGTTCAATAGATTTAATGGTGGTGTCTCCTAGTTAGTTCATATCGTAGGATGTATGTAATTTGGTTGATTGTATGTAATCTTTCAAAAAAAACATTCATATTAGGACAGAGGGATGAGTTCATTGGCAGATTTAAAGCACCATTGACACCTCATTTTTAATGCTTTACATATAATTTTAATTTTTTAATTATTCTTTCTAATTTTTTTATATGTGTTCTTTCAAATTATCTTTAAATCTTTATCAATTTTCTTATTTTTAACTCTTTATGTTTTATAAATAGTTAAATTTGAAAAATTATTCTTTCGTTCATTCATAATCATTAAACAAATTACTTACATGACTAGTTGCCTTAAGAGGCTTTCCGCAACTTTCTCATTTCAATCAAGTTCTTTTTTAAGGATAATTTGTAAGAAAATTATTGATAGAAGAGATCTACAAATATAATGTGTACTACTTAATTATATGTTAATCATGTGCAACTGAATGAAATATCTCTCATTGAGTTGATAAATAAGACTTATCAAATGTTTTTTCGTTTTCTAATGTACTATTAGTTACTATTGACTTGCCCCCACTAAATATTTTCTAGATCTTCCACTGCAGGAGTGGTCCCTACGTTGTGGATAAAACTTTACTTCTTCACTTTAGATTGCACACTTTTTCATTTATAAAAGTTTGGATTTATTGGTCTATTATTTATTTTTTTTGAGAAAGTAATGAGCTCTTTTGGATTGATATTTTGAATACAGGTTACAAGTCATAATCGATCCTACAAGGTTATGTGCGTTGGACACTATCAATCTATTGACTTTTACAACTATTAGTCTAGAGAATATTATACCTAGAATAAGTATTTCCCTAGTTATATGTCTTATATCCGGTGGAATTTTTGGATAGTTCATGACATATTTTAGCGCATTACTGATTGCATTACTGCAATCAGTTTTTATGAGAAAGCATATCTCTCTTTTGATACTTGCGTGCTTCAGGATTATAGCTAGTTTCACTTGGATCGTCGACAATGCTTGAAGTACTGTCGTTCGTTGCCATTCTATATATGAGCCACTGCTACCTGTGCACCACACCACAATCCATTTCCCAATTATTTTTCAAAGAATGCTGCTTCATGACCGTTGTGTAGCCATGAAAAAAGTGGTTAATACACTTCTTTTTTCAGCTAAGGTAGTTGCATATCCCCAACCCTTGATGAGGTCTACTTCAATTTATCTATCAGGGTTGATATGTTACTTCCTGCTTGTATTCCTTGTTTCTTGCCCTTCACTGTTAGTGATTGGATTGTAGTTGTCGCTTAATCAATTGATGTCGATGTTTGGTCCATTGTCTCCCCGTTCCTTGAAGGTCTTTGTTAGATGACCATGCATGTAAGGTCTTTGTCTTCCTTCTCCGTTTCCATCTTGACCCATTGTTCTAGCCATTCTTGTAATGATATCGACTTCTTTTGTTGAAATAGAGCCCAGTCTGCTCTGCCGCCATACTTTTTTTGCAAGGCCGCACCAGAAAAACATGCCTTCAACTAATTTTTCATTGGTTGAGCACATTCAGTATCTTGTTGAGATATTCATCCCTTTTTTTGTAGGCTCGGATATGCCCCTTGTATCATTATCCATATTAAGAGTTTAAAGTGTTATGGTAAATACTATTCCAGATGCAGTTCCACATTCTTCTTTCTTTACTGTTGTTTGGATGAGTTGTGGAGAGCGATGAAACTGGTCTCAACTTTTCCTCCCATACTTTGTGATACCCGGATTCGACCGTATATTTTCCCATTAGCTCTTTCTCTCAAACCCGATAATCCACTTCCTCGAGGTTATGTTCTGGTATATGGATCTTGGTGATCTTCTTAATCGTGTTCCTAGGAATAATCTCTTTGAGGAGCGGTAATCTCCAACTCTTGTTGTCATCGATGAGATCACTTACTTTGAACCCAAGGCTTGGAAGTGTGTTGTTCTCAAACTGACAGGGGTTTGATTGGTTTGGGATCCAGTTGGCTTCAACATTAAAATGTCTCCTAGTTTCAATTTTCTATTTCAGATAAGGCTTTATCAGCTCTATTCCCCTCATTAGTCCCCTCCACCCCAAGAGTCGCCCAATTTCCACTTTCTAAGGAGTAACCATTTTTGCCTGCAATACTTAGCCATGAAGAACTTACATAAAAGGAACTCCTTATTCATCTCAAGAGACCATGCTTGTTTTCCAAGCATTATATAGTTCATATTTGTCGTTGACCGTATTCCAAGCCCTCTCATCCATTTCAATATGCACATTTTGAACGATGATTTCCATTGGATACCCTCCCCAATGTATCACCTGCCCATATAAATCTAGCCATGTATTTTTCCACCTTCTTCATTATGATCTTTAGGATAAAAAATGTTCCAATGGTGTATCTTGATAGAGCCATTCACACAAGTTTCATCAGTTCACCCAAGTTGGATGTATTACAAGGCTACTCACCACTATGGTGGAACACTCACTAACTAGAGAGCATAAAGACTTCTCTCAAACTCCTCACTATAAGAGTGGATCTTTTAAACTAGAAGGAATGAAAGTGGCAATGGATTAACGTATATGAGAATGAATGATGAACTGGTCTCTAACACCCTTATTTATAAGTGAACAAGCAAGCTCTAGAATTCTCTTTCATCTCCCTAGCAACCATAATAAAATGCTTAGAACCTACTAGGAAGTAGTCTAGATTCATCCCACAACATACTAAAAACACCCCCCCCCCCTCTCTCCCTCCCTCCCTCCCATCAATAGATAACTCTAAAATATGGAAGAATTTATCCCAATAGTTATTTAATATTTTACTAGTTGATTAAGTTTACCTATTCATACTCCTATTATCTTGTGAATTCAAGAAAATTAAACGGGATAACCAATATTATAAAAAAATTAACATAATAAGTTTCATAATTCTCCTTAGTAAACAAAAAAACTCTTGTAAAGTGAAAATTTTGAATGATTAGAGGTATGTGCATTATTGATATATAGATATACAAAAGATTATAAAACCTAATAAGAACTTATTCCAACTCAACCAATGGCGGATTTAGAGGGAAAAAAATTGGTGGATCACATTTAATATTAACTAGAGATATTGCTGAAGTCTAGATTTTTTAATTTTTTTTGAAGAAATACGGTAAAAGTGATATGAAATATTTTAGGTTTGGAATTAAAAATAAGCTAGGACATTTATTCAAAAAATATATTTTAACCAACTTAAATTATTATTTTTTTAAGAAGGTGGGGCAACTGCCTTGGGTTTCCTATGGCTGCCACTAGTGGGAAAAGTTTGATTAAAGGCAGAAATCAAAAGCGGTTCCTAAGAAACGGCCTTTGATTGAGATCCGAATGAGATTCCAAACTCGGAACTTCTTTCGGGTCTGATTAAAGGCGGTTCAAAATTGATCAAAGGCGGTTCCTAATCGTCTTTGATGGACATCAATTAAAGGCTGTTCCATTGAGAAACCGCCTTTGATTGAGATCCGAATGCGGTTCCGAAATCGAAATTGCTTTTGGGTGTGATTACGCAGTTCAAAATTGATCAAGACATCAATTAAAGGCGGTTCCAATGTGGAACCATTTTTAAGAGGCTCACTTTAATGAATTTTCAGTCTTCAATGGAACTGCAATTAGGGTTTTTGGTTCCTAACCATTTTTCCAATCAGATCTGATGACCTCCTCTCATTCTTCATCACCCACTATTCCACCTTCACCTGCACCATCTTCCATTACCCCCAGCCTCTCCTCACCTACAATAACCCCACTTCCACCACCGTCGAACGTCTCATCCACCATCACCCGCCTCCTCCACCTCTCCTCAGCCTCATCGCCACCGAGAAGCATTGACGGCGGCATCCTCCCCTCTGTCGCGCCACTCTCTCTCCCTCATTTTTCTTTTTTTTTCGATGGCATCGTCTCTTCCCTCCACCGAGTCTTTGATTCAACGTCCGCTGCATCGATTTCTCCTCCGCTGCATTGATTCTCTGTCTGTCTCCTTCTCCGCTTGGGCCACGCCGCTTCCACCTCTACATCATCCGCTCCTCTGAGCTGGAAAAGTTAGCTTCTTGTTTCTTTGTAATTAAACGGATATGGTTTATATATTTGGTGTTGATTAATGTTTTTGGGTTGTAATGGTCTGTATAATGCTATTCATTAAGACCTGGAAATATTTCCCTATTTTGTAAAATCTGTTTCTGACGCTTGCTACTAAAATTTAGGTTTTCGGCAGCCTTTTCTTGGGACCTCAGAAATAGGTTCGTAATTTGAAACCTATTTTGGACCCAGTAAAAGGCAGTTTTCAGAACCGCCTTTTATCGATTCGATCAAAGACCAGAGAATGCACTCCAATAAAACTACCTTTAGTAGGCCATTTCTCCACTAGTGTGCCTCCGTCTTTGAACTCAACTAAGGTTAAATAAAATTCTAATCAAATTTATCTACTGTAACACCCCATTCAAGCGAAGAGTCGGATGAACCAAAACATAAAGTTTGGACCGAAAGAACTCAAATAATGGAAGAAGAAGCCCTTTGGTGAAGATATCAACAACATGAAGTGAAGCGGAGACATAAGTAACACGTATTTTCCCAGATGCCACCAATTCGCGTACGAAGTGATAGTAAATGTCTATATGCTTTGCCTGCTTGTGAGCAGCGACATTCTGAGCGATAAAAACTGCACTATCGTAATTGCAAAACAGATGAGACGTGCCAACTAGCAAAAAAATGAAGATATTTACAAAAATATACCACCCAATCGACCTCAGCAACAATGTTGGCCATGTCACCATCACGCCCTTAACGTTGAACTCACATCCAATACTAAATTATCTATTGACAAGTTTCTAAAAAATGATGCTTTTACCCCTTATTTATATTCACAAATTATCACTACAAATCTTCTCCATCCTCTTATCTTCCCAGTTCCCGCTTGTTCACCATCATTTGAACCAACAATCGAAGTCATCGCAATCAATTTTAGAGCCGCATCATTCCACACCAATATTGCCTAGCTAGAGTTCACGCTCGGCGTTGCCAAATTTTTCGAATGTGTGTGTATATATATATATATTCAAGACCAATGTTGACTTTAGAAATTATGACCATGTCACCAGCGATCGGCGTTGACAAAAATATTTTTGTTCTTGATTTAATTTGTGAAGATGAAATTATCTATTGATAAGTTTCTAAGAATTTTTTGATGCTTTTACCCCCTATTAATATTCACAAATTATCACTACAATTCTTCTCCATCCTCTCATCTTCCCAGTTCCCGCTCCTTCACCATCTTTTGAACCAACGATCGAAGTCACTGCAATCAATTTTAGAGCCGCATCATTCCTCACCAACATTGCCTTCCTAGAGTTCACGCTCTCAAAATCTCTATCTCCAGAACTAACGCCAATGCCGCCAGCTGAATTCTCAATCTCACTCCTTTCATGGAAACATAGAGAGATTTTCAATAAGTGGGCTAGGGTTGCAGCAGCCGCCAAGAAGAACGGTGGTGGAGGCCTCATAGAGGATACTAGAGTTTTATAGAGAATGGAAATAATTAATGAGGCATTACATCGCCTCTAGAACCCTAAATTGTTCCAGTTTAATCTCTTTAAACTTTAATTACACTCTCTCTAGAAGACAGTTACAACACACACACACACTTCCTCTCTCTTTTTTCCTAATGGGTATATCCACTAAAATCTGCGAAGACCGAGATTAACCAAGACTTTGGAGCAAATCAGGGTTATATCTACACTAAAAAAATGAGGGTTATATTGTCACTTATTAAAGAACCGGAGGTTGTACTCCCTCTGTCCCATTTCAAGCTGCAATTTAATTATTCAATTAGTCAGCACTTCCTAAATTTGACCCTAAAATTAAATTAGTATATAAGTGTACATACTATTTTTTTAATTAATTGTTTGATTCGTTATAACGTATATTTTAAAAATATCAAATTTTCACAAATTTTAATTATCCTTAATGAAAGATATTAAGGATCAATATTTTTCAAGTCAATCTAAAAGTCAAAGTGTGCAACTTGAAATGGGACTTGGGGGAGTATGAACAATTATTTTCAATTTAGAAATTTACTAAGGGTAATTTTGTCTCTACAAATCAAATTAGCGTCAATTTTTTTTCATCAACAGCGATCACTGATGATGAGGTTATAATTTCTAAAATCAACACCAATACTAGGTATATCTATATTCTTTAAAAAAAAATTGGAGACCATTGCTCAAGCATTTTTTCCTTTTAAAAATTAGTGGAGTTTTTATTCCGAATCTTATTTCACAAAATCTTGTTTTAGACCATCAACAGTTAGAAGGGTCATTTTATAATAATTGATATAACTAATAGGGTGATTTGATATTTGTCTTTTTTATTACAATGAAGTTCATATAACTTTGAAAAGCTTTAAAATACACAATGTATAAGCAACATAATTTATTGAAATTAAGTTTTTCATGATTAATCTAATCGTTAGCTTGTTTGTATTAACCAGATTTTCTGCCCCAAAACAAAATACAAGTTTCCACACACACATTTTGACAAAGTTGAATTTGAATTCCAAATCAAATTTCAAGCGGGATAACCTTCATGCCTACTTAACCTATAAGAGAAAGAGCTTCTAGTTAATTTATAATTTTCTTTCGGACGAGAGGAAGAGTTTCTAGGTATATAGATTAAAATGAAATTTTTACAATTTTCTTGTACCAAGGACCATGAGAGAATTCTTAAAGTTTCAATTCTATGACTTGAGAATGGGAGAAATTATAGTAGATTTGGGTTAATATCCAGCCTATTTAGTAAAAAAATAGATTGTCATCAAGGACTTTAATGATTAAGATATTATATGCATTCAAAAAATTAAATTGTTTGAAAACCTATAATATTTGACCACCTATTATAGGAAATTATATTAATAATAATCATATATAACTACACAACATTTTATTACGATAAATCAAAATTTTAAATCTCGACATGTATGATACAATGAATCAAACACATCACGTATCTGACCATAAATGAATCCTACCAAAACCCCTATGTAACCTAACCTAACACATCCTTCATCACTCCCTTTTGCATAATTCATTGAAAAAATAGCATTTCATTATCAATTCGTTTTCCAATGGTTGAGTGTTCCATATGCTTAGATCCATGTATCCAAAACTCAATTAGAGCACCTGTGACACTGATTTGTGGACACCGGTTCCACTTAGGTACAAATATTTATACATTTTATCTTTTGAATGTTGTTCTAAATAGTTTTCTCTATTTTATGCATATTATTATTTGTAACGGAAAACCTTTGCGTAAAAGTTTTTAGTTAGTATTTTTTTATCTCCTTCGTTCTTTGTTGAGTGAGTGTTGTGGAGTTTATACTAACAAGCTTTTCAAAGTTTGTGCATTTTTTTATTCATTTTTCTTTGTCCAATAATCTTTACACACACATTCTTTTTCTTCTTCTTTTGTCACCTTAATCTCTAACAACAATTTTGTTTTTGGTTTTTTCATCTTCACCTTTTTCAGCATGCATCGGATGTGCATTCAACTTTAAGGGCACGATGGAGTGTCCGATTTGCCAGACACGCGAAAGCATCGAGTGGAAGTATTGTTCGGGAGACCCTAGTTGTCCTCGTCTAAGGATGAACGAGGATTTGGAATCGAATTATCCCTCCGATGAAGATGATGATGAAGAAAGTGAAGAGGTAAATTAACCTAACCTCTGGAATTAATTACATTTTTTAGAGAAAAAAAACTAGATGAAAGAATGGATATATCTATATATGCTAATTATATTACAAGATTTTCTATGTATCTTTTGCCCTAAATTTTAATCTCAATTTGGACATAAACCTTACTGATCTATGCAGTTGGAGTCTCCCAAGAAAAAATCTGCTAAGAGGATGACCGCACACGAATTTAAGTTTAAGAAGACAAGTCCTATCAACTTTTTTGTTGAGGAGTCAAAGGATTCCTCTGATGATGAAGATTTTTCAGATGATGAAAGTGAGGAGGTAATGGATTAGATGAATGCATCTATATTTGCTAATTATTTTATAAGTTTTGTACCCTAAATTTTTACCTCAATTTGGAAATGAACCCTAATGATCTATGCAGCAGGAGTCTCTCGAGAAGAAACCTGCTAAGAGGTTAACCACACATGAATTTCATATACTTTATAACAATAGGAAGAAGGTTGAGGAACATTTAAAGTCGATTTCACATTAAGCAAAGGAATCCTTCGATGATGATAAAGATTTTTCCGAAGATGAGGACGAAGAGGTAAAGGATTAGATGAAGGCGTCTATATATGCTAATTAATTTTACAAGATTAATTTTTGGTGTACATCTTTTACCTTAAATTTTAATCTCTATTTGGAACTGAACCCTAATGATCTATATATGCAGATGGAGTCTCCCAAGAAGAAACAGGCTAAGAGGATGACTGCACGTGAATATGCCAAACTTTTTAAGAAGAAGAAACAAGTTGTTTCGACCGAGGAAACTTCAAAGCCGATTTTGGATGAATCAAAGGAATCATTCGCCAATGACGATGATCTTTCCGATGATGGGAATGAAGAGGTAAAGGATTAGGTGAATGTATCAATATATGCTAGTTATTTTATAAAATTGTTTTGTATCTTTTTCCCTAAATTTTAATCTCAATTTGAAAATGAACCCTAATGATATATATATATATATATGCAGATGGATTCTCCCGAGAAGAAACCTGCTAAGAGGATGACCGCACGTCAATATGCCAAACCGTTTAAGAAGAAGAAGACAAGCCCCGTCATGGAAGCTCTGGCCAACTTTTTCGATGAGGAAAATTCAAACCCGATTTCGCATGAGAGTTCGCCTAAGGAATCTGATCAGAACATGGTGGAGGAAGATGTGAATGAAGCATATTTAGAGCCAATTTTCTCCAATCCAAAGATTTATGCCGGTGCTAAGAGAGCAATCTCAGATGTTGGAGTCATTTCGGGGGATCTGTCTGATGAGGAGGAGGTGTTTTCTGCTAAAAATGGAAGCTCGTTGAAGAAAAGGAAAATTGAGTGAGAGTCCTCTCATGAAATTGTAGGAGTTTTAAAAATGCCCATGCGCGAAGAATGGTCAAGCGTCAATCTAGTTTTGTCAATTTAATTAAACCCTAGTATGTTATGGGGCATGGTTGTTTTGTTTTGTTTTCTTTTCTTTTTGGAGTGATTAGCATTGTTGGATGAGCAAGTTAAATCTCTAAACATTTTTTTTCCTTAAAAGGTAGTTGAACCTATTTGGTGTGATTTGTGGTGTGCCTATTGCTTGGGGTAGGGCTTTTGTATATTGCTAGTTTAAGTTTCTTTTCTACTTTTCAGATTAATTACTCGAATCTTTCGTTACTTCCTTTGATTTCTAAGAGCGTTACTCTTTCCTTATTTTGAACGGTTTCTTAAAAGTGTTTTATGACTTAACGTTTTCTGAAAGATTTCTTCAATTTCAACCATGCATACTCCTTTTTAATTCTTGACTCAATTTTTTCCACTCATTCTGCCAACATAGATTCAAGTATTATTTCAAAGAGTAACACTCTAAAAAACGGAGGGAAATATGTGATTTTAGTCAAATATTATCACGAGAGGACAAACGAGGGATTTTAGCTAATAAATTAGATGTCAAATGATCCCTACATAATAGAAAATCAGTAAGATCGAAAGCCAAAGTTGTGTACGCATAGATCAATCTCTACTAACATAGATAGTTTTTGTATTAAAATTTTGCTGTATCGATAAAGTACTTATCTTTCCCAAACCGAAAAATAGCTACTGCTAAAACTTGTCGAACTAAATAGAATTATGATCTCATTATTAATACAAAGGTTTAGAGTTAGTCTGTTTCCCAAACAAATATTGGCAGCCTCAAAAGCAAAGAAACTTGCATATACATGAATTAAAGAGTACTAGCGATCATTAAGTGAAATACTTTTAAACGATATAGTTATATGGTTGAATTGGTGGTGTAAGAACTAATCTCTGAGTCGAAAACCGAACAAACCCTTTGTCATTTTAAAAACAAACCATAGCTCAATCTCAGAAAATAACGCTACATATCAGTTGGAAAACAAGACAACGCTAAAATTGCTACTACACAAAAGTCCTTTTAGGACGCTAAAATGTTTCTCAATAACTAGGTCTTTACTGGGACACTTCCATTCATAGGAACGGTCCATTATAGCGAGTCCCAATAGATCATTGGTCACTATATTAAACATCATTATAGATCTTGAGTCACTATATTAAGCGGCATATAGATAAGACATAGGGTTATTTCTATGTGTCCTCTTATATTGGGTCACTTTATAATGTCCTAATTACATATATATTGGAACACTTTTTAATATGTGTCAACAGTAAAATGTTTAATTTATACGCATCATAATAGGCCTTTTTTTGTTTTAGTGTATGACGACTCATCATAAACTCATCAGCTTAATAATATCTTGACCATGGGTCTCTTTCGTTTTTATTTAATTTTTACCGGTTCAATCTTTATGTTGGCACTAATCTCACACTTAGCTTGAGAGGGGGGTTAGAATATAAAGAAGTCTACAATTTTAGCCTAGTAAATATAGCGTCGTGAGTCGCGAATTATGAAATTAAGGACACCTCAAACGATTGAAGCCATAGTCTTTGTTTTGTTTCGATTTTTTTTGTTAAAGATAGAGTTTGGACAAAACTTAAGCTACCGTGCCCACATTTTGGCAAACCTTGACTTTGAACTAGCCGAGATAACCTACTAATTAACTTTTAAGAGAAATTAGAACTACTAATTTTACCTACCACTACCACTGGACTACTCCTCTAGCACCGATTTTTCGGAACTCTAGCACCAATTTTTGGGTGTCCAAAAAATCGGTGCCTAAGTAGCCGTGAAAAGTTTTCACCGGTTTTTGACAAATCGGTGCTAGAGTTAGCACCGATTTTTGGTTAGCACCAGTTAGTGCTAAATTGACATTGGTTTCCATGTTTTAGACCGGTGCTAGATTTAGCACCGGTTTGTTTGGTTAGCATCACTTTTATTAAATCTGTGCTAACTTGGAATCGGTTTTCATATATTAGCACCGGTTTAAAAAATTGTTTTTGTTGTTTGCACCGGTTTTTAGGAAATCGTTGAATTTTTCACCGATTTTTTATTTGGAATTTCCATTGGGCGTTGGCCGCAGCTGCGCGCAACTGCTCTGATAGTTCCATTCGACTGAGACAGAATTCGGACTGGGAGCTGACCGCAGCTACGCACAGCTGCTCTATTAGTTCAATTTAGGAAAAAATAAAACTAGAATTGGGCGCTGACCGCAGCTGCTCTAATAGTTCGATTTAGGAAAAACAAGACTATAATTAAGCTCTGACCGCAACGACGTGCAACTGCTCTAGTAGTTCGAGGGAAACACAACACTCGGATTCGACGCTGACCGCAGCACCGTGCAGCGGCACTAATACTTCGCTACGAAAAGTAGAACAGTCCAGCAAAGTGTATATGACCTCATCTAGCAACAAGAAAAAACATTTCCACAAATTCTCATATTCTAGTGTAATATAATAAACCTATGCACCGATTATATTACACAAATTCCTAACACTCACAATTCTTCGGATATAAACAACAATGTTGTAGCAAAAGGCTATTGAATATGATCAACTGAAATTTACTAGGTGATGGAGTACATGAACGTGGTCAGTGGTTGCCAAAATTGTGTTGACAGCCCTACAAAAGATACGAGGACTTATTGTTTCACGGAGATGATGTGTATCAAATGTTGGGAACATTTACCTTTCATAAAGAAAGGTATTAAGAGATGGTATATAGGTAATGATGAATCTATCCAAGAATGGATTCCATTCCCTGTTTGACATGCATTTGATCCATGCAATGGGGCAAAGTTTTTTTCGCAAAAAAATGAACCCAACTAAGAGCAATGCTGCATAATTTCTCTTTTCCCAAAGGTGTGGGATCTACTGGAAATTGCTAAAACATGTATTAAATTGAATGTTATATTCCACATGTGACAGACATTACTCATAGGAAAAAACTCCATAAGAAAACATATTGGCCGCTGACCCCTTGCAAGATACTCCCTCCGTCCCACTTTAAACTTTCTAATTGCTTTTTGAGAGTCAAACTTTACAAACTTTAACCCTTAATATAAATTAATATATAAATAATAAATATATCACGTGACATATCGTTAGATTTGTCTTAACATCTATTTTCTAAAT
>JAULKK010286445.1:0-13783 GCA_032355705.1 Rubia peregrina
GGTTTTTCCCAATTACCTGGTTTTGATTATGATCATACTTTTAGTCCGGTGGTGAAGACGTCCACTATCCGCATTGTTTTATCCTTGGTTGTCACTAGGAATTGTCCTTTAAGGAAGCTTGATGTTAAGAATGATTTTTTAAATGGCTTTCTTGACTCTCCGGTTTACATGAAGCAATCGACTGGTTATAAAGATCATATGCGTCTTGATTATATCTTTCGTCTACGCAAGGCCATTTATGGTTTAAAGAAGGCCCCTCGTGCTTGGTTTCAACGTTTCAACACTTTTTTGGTTGGCCTGAGTTTTGTGTGCAGTTCGGCCGATACCTCTTTATTTATTTTTTCACGCAGTGCCTCTTTACTCTATTTTATTGTTTACGTTGATGACATTATTCTTACCAGGAATGATGGTCATCTCATCAGGAAGTTCATTGTCGGGTTAATCAGGATATTTAAGATTACCGATCTTTGCACTTTGCAGTATTTTCTTGGTTTGGAAGTTGTCCGTACTTCTAATGGCTTATTTCTTGGTCAGGTGTGATATGCAAGAGATATTTTAACCCGGCCTGGCATGGAGAATTCAATGCCTGTTGCCATTCCATTTGTAGCTTTCTCACAGCTTTCTAGTACCACTGGAAAGGCATTCGAAAACCCCACACTTTATCGCTCTTTGGTTTGTACTCTTCAGTATTTATCTATCATGTGTCCTGACATTTCTTATGCTGTGAACACAGTCGGTCAATATATGAAGACTCCTACTTATGGCCACTACCAAGCTGTCACTCGAATTCTGCGCTACGTTCGTGGTACCATGCATTATGGTCTACAGTTTCGCAAGACTTCCTCCGTTTTTCCAGTCTTGGGTTATTCTGATGCTGACTGGGCTCGGTGTATTGAAACTCGTAGGTCTACTTATGGTTATGCCAATTTTCTTGGTGGCAATCTGTTTCTTGGAGTGCTAAGAAGCAACCTACGGTTTCTCACTCTAGCTCAGAGTCAGAATACAGAGCTATGGCCAATACTGCTGCGGAGCTAGCTTGGTTGATGAATTTACTTCGGGACTTGCGTGTTTCTTCGAAGGCGCCACCTGTGTTGCTGTGTGACAACAATAGTGCTCTCTTTCTTGCTCAAAATTCGGTTTCACATAAGAAAGCCAAGCATATTGATATTGACTATCATTTTGTACGTGAAATGGTGTATTCTGGCAAGCTCAAGGTTGCTTATGTTCCTACGGATCAACAACTTGCTGACATCTTTACAAAGGGTTTACCTCGTCCTCAATTTGAGTTCTTCCGTTCCAAGCTTTGCGTTGCGACCAGTCACACGCTTCACTTGAGGGGTGTAATAGAATTGTAGATAAATTATATTCAGGTTAAGAAAGGAATACTCTTTCTGATTGGTTTTGTATATATCATTTTCCATATCTGATTTTGCCCTGTATACCCTTTGTACTTTAGTATATATATGAATACACGCAGCCACAACTATTTGTGGGTTTTACATTCTATCAAAGATACTAAGGATAAAAGATTTTTTAAGTCAACTGTTAAAGTTAAAGTGTGCTGATGGAAATAGAACATATATAGTTGATATGGTGTTATTTCCACATTTTAATTTTATATCAACCATGAAGATCCTCCATGTGAAGTCAGTAATGCCATGATTGTCTGCACGTATTTGAGACGTGCCTCTTAGTCGTATTTTCTCCATTATTATAGAGTCATGTGAATAATTATCTTCAAATTAAATGATACCATGAAGAGTCCGTCTATTGATTGATCTTTTACCTTTTATAATTCTAATTAAATTTTATTTTTTCATAAGTTTATGGAAAGACGGTCCTTCCAAGAATTTGCCTACCATGAATATGGTATTTCTAGAAATAATGTGCCTTTTAAAATAGTTAATTTTCTACTGCATGAATTATATTTATGTATTTTCAAATATTGATTGAGTATTCCGTGTATTGTACATATGTATTTATGTAAATGTTTATTGGATTGGATGAATTCAAATTGCGCACTAGTTGGTCATTTTATTCAAATAAAATAAAAACACAAATAATAAAATAGACATTTACAGGACACAATAAACTATTGGAAATATTGGAAATTAACTATTGGAAATCACACAGTATTTAATATGGTATTCTTGAGATATCATATAAAAAGTATCCATAATTAAGTTATGGAACGATTAAAAACATAATTTCAATTTGAAGAAATGAGGGTGAAACTTTTAGGATCTAACGATTAATTGCAAATAAAAACCAATTAATTTTATTTTCACCCCACTTCTATACGACACTAATTCTTGTTTTAATCCGCCTAAACTTTAGGTAGAGTCTGTTATGCAATTAATATAAATCTTAAATTTGGAAGGAGGTTTTTCTTTGAATATACTAATTAATGTATCACACAATAGTATTTATACCTATGTATCAATTCAATTTTAGGATAAAAATTAAGTAATTTTTACTAAATAAATAGTTAAATTTCAGTTTAAAATGAGACAACGAAGTAACTTGCAACGTCTTTAATGAAAAGTTTCCCGTAAAGTTAAAAAACCAATCACTTATATTATACTACCAGTAAACTGGATGAGAATAAAATTGATGTTGATGCACTTAGTGAGATCCGAATACAAGAATCTTCAAAAAGAAAAAAAAATCAGGACTTTTGTATTGCAAACACCTTACACACAATGTGAAAATGACACCATTATTCTTGTAGACTTAGTAAAAGACACTGATAGTACGGAATATTACATAACTTCATGAGCACCCATAGGCCATAACCATAAGAGTCAGTTCAAGAGATTGATTTACCCTTAAACTCAACATGAGTGATAGAATGGGAAAAACACACACCAAGCAGCGGTACGTAGCAGTTATTATAGAAAATCGGACTTATTACGAGTGATGATCTGAATTTGCGTGGCGATAGAGACGAATTGGAAGTCCCTCAGCAGAAGATGCAACAAAATCATAGACGAGTTTTTCATTGGGATTCACCTTTTCCCATCTGAATTTAGTCACCACATAATGTAAAAATGTGAGAATTTCAAGCTTCACTATCTGATTTCCGGGGCACATGCGTAAGCCTGACCCAAAGGGGATAAATGTGTAAGGTTTTGGACCTTCCCCGTCGAACCTGGACGGGTTAAACTTCTCAGGATCTGGAAAATAATTAGGGTTCATGTGTGTCGACTGTGAAAGCCAAAAAATCTGTAAAATTAATACCTCAAAAGTTAGTACAAAATTAGCAAATATATGCAACTTTCTTTGTTGTAAAACCATATGATCTTAAACAACTGCGTACTTAGCCAGAAAACAAGATGTATATACTAACCTTCCACCCTTTTGGAATTGTGTATCCTTTGTAAGTAAAATCAGCCAGAACCTCTTTAAAACCGCCAACCCCTGGTGAATATAACCGCAGTGTTTCGCGCACAACATTCCATGAATACTTCATCTTTGCAAAGTCTGCCCACTGAATGCCATCTCCGGGACTCTTTGAATCTGCTATTTCTCTTTGTTCTTCGCTCATCATCAAATTAGCAGTGATAATGAGAATTCATGAGAGAAAATATTATAAATTAAGAGCATCTACGCCGGTGGTGTTTTTGGACATGAAAAGACTGTTTCTGATTACCTTGGAGTACAGAAGCATAAACACGAGGATCCTCGGCTAGATGCTTCATGAGCATGGTAACTGTTGTCTGGGTAGTCAAATAGCCAGCCTCCAACAAAGCTGCCAAATCACTAGCTATGTCCTCTATCCTCATCAACTCACCACTCTCATCTTTTGCCAAAAGCATGTCGGTAATGAAATCCTTCTTCGGGGTGCCATTCAGAATCTGCATCTTCCTCTCCTTAACAATAGCCTCAAACCGCATACGCATAGCCTTAGCGCCTCTAACGCCACGGTTATATGCTGTCCCCGGAAGATTGATGGGAGCTGCGAGCAACGCAGCCTCTATTCCTTCGATCTGCTCGTTGATGATTTCGATTTCTGCTACGTCGGTAATGCCTATGAAAAGGGTGCACCCCAAAGCCAAAGAATACCTCCTTGCCGCATCAGCTGTTTTGACGATCACCTAACCACATATTTAATATGAAAATCACTTAATTAAATTAAGAAGTAGTTTTGTTTGGCTAAAATTGATTGATATTTAACTACTCAACCTCACTGACTGAGATTTATACCTGGCCATCTTTGGTGCAGGTCCAGTATGCATCTAGATGTTGTTTAATTACTGAGTCCATCACGCTAACGCAATCTTGAAGACCACTAGCTCTGAGGATCCGTGGGAGAA
Organism: Rubia peregrina; assembly: GCA_032355705.1. Classification (NCBI taxonomy): domain Eukaryota; kingdom Viridiplantae; phylum Streptophyta; class Magnoliopsida; order Gentianales; family Rubiaceae; genus Rubia; species Rubia peregrina. The sequence continues at coordinate 4,317 of JAULKK010286445.1, forward strand.
GAACGTCGCGCAAAGCTTTTCCGTGCACGCCAGGAATGGGTTGATTGCTGGATTTTGGAAAGAAATCTCCCAACCGACTAGGAAACCATACCTTTGTCGGAGATCATTAACAAACAAAAGTGAGCATATGCAGAAAATTGAAGACTCCACTCATGAAAATCAGAAAATTTTGTGTTTTCTGTGGTGATAAAATTCAGATTTGAGGAAGAAATTCATTAACTTTATCGTATCATCATTTCGAGAGAAAAAAGAAGAAAAAATACATAACTCGTGATGCATGGTTTGGTTTTGAGCTTACTATACCTCAAACAACTTGCCCTCATTAGAGAATAAAAATTGGTTGTCTTCAGCGCTGGATATTACTGCCATCTGCTCCCCAATCAGTGATGTCCTGAAAATATTGGATGAGTATTTGCTCATTCGATCTGAGATGAATTCGAACTGAACCCCTTTTCGAATTTTGAGGTAAAGGCTCAAAGTTTCGCCGATAAATGGAAGCCCCGATGTTCCTGGCGGAAGCCTTACATTCTTGTTTCCCACCTTAAGCTTTTGAACATAGAGATATATCAATGGAATCAAAAACAAGAGAAAAAACAACAATTCTGAGAGTTCCATATCTATTATTTGACACAGGTACAAGATATAGAAAATGAAGGGACTTGGTGAACTATGTTTTGCTTTTAGGCTTTGCCTATTATATACAAGTTTGTTGGGGCCTTCTGAGTGTGTGTGATTATGAGGTAAGCATATACTATTGTTTAGAATTATTATCTTCGATGATTTCACTGTGGAAAATGATTCAAGGACAACTAATTGAATTCGTGACTCCATTTTTGGTGTTTGCATTAAACATACATATTTAATTTTTAAAATTATGGTGCATATAATTTACTTTCAGTTATATACATGATTTTAATTAATGAAAAGCTTATTGTTCAATGCTTGTTATTATCTTTATTCATATAATTTGCACAACCTTTTATTTCAGCATTTCCAAAGATTACAAATATTTGAATAAATTTTTTGAAATATATTAAAAAGCACGATCCCAATCATTGATAGAAACTGGAACGAGTAGGAGCAAATTAAGAGGTTAAATATTTTTTCCTAGCCTCGCATTTCGACGCGCATACAAAGAAGGGATCACAATTTAATTACGAAAATGAATTGAAGAAAAGGTTGTTGGATTGAACAAGAAGGCGGAAAAGGTGACAAGATGACGCAAAATTTCATATGCTGTTTTTTTTATAAAAAATTAAATTAGATATTTTCCTTTCCATTCTTCAAATAAAATACATTTTCTTTTCAAACGTCTCATAAAAAAGAATGGGAGGAAAACTCTAAAATTTATTGAGATGTTATGTGATTTATTAGAATATTTTGTAGTACCTATTTTGTAACATTCTTTTCCTGTTAGATTAAGGTATAAATTAGAACTCTTATGATAACATATTTAGATTATAATCATTTTCCTTGGAGTCTTTGGTCTCTTTAAACAATGCCACATATATAGGGGCTTTTCATGATAAATAAACTCAACCGTTCATATTTTACAAGGTATCGGAGTTAAAATCCTGAAAACCATTAAAATTCTGAAAACTCAAAATCACTCTCGCCTCCGGTTCTTCCGACCAATATCCGATGTTGAAACTTCAGTTTGACCGACGAAAACACCAGTACCAATGTTAAAGACGCGGGGCCGCCTTTAATCTCGCCGCCGCGCTAACAAAGATGCCGCTATCGCCAGCTTCGTGCCGAAACTACCGCTGCCTTCAAGCTCGTTGCCTCCAATGCTTCCTCACAGCTGCTTACCTCTCTGTTTTCCTTCATGCTTCAGATTACCTTGCTCATATAATTTTTCTGGTGGTTTTGAAAAGTGACAATCACCGGGAATGGATTTCAACCATTTGCAACGCTTTTTGCTGAAGGTGAAAGCTAGGGTTCTTGGATTGATCCATTACTTGTTTGGATGTTACTTCTTTGGATCATGAAAATTGGTTCATTATTAACTCAACACTTGTTGGATGGATACAGCAAACCATTGATCCATCTCTTCAATTATCCTTCACTTATCACGATACCACTAAAGAAATTTGGGATGATCTTGCTCGGCATTTTTCTATTGAGGGTAGTCCCTAACTTTTGCAGATTCGTTCTTATCTTGCAAATTAATTACAGCCATAACATACAACAAATTGCTACTTATTATAGGAGATGCAAGAATATGTGGGATGATTTGAGCACTCATCTTTTACCACGTGTCTGTAATGGCTAGAATTGTACTTTTCGATGGGGTGCTAATGTTGTAACTGATCGTAATCGAAAATATTCATCAATTTCTCATTTTTGTTAGGACGGTTACATCACTTTTCGTTCGAACATCGTGTCTCAAGAACCGTTGCCACCTCTTAGTCTCGGATACACCTTTGCATTTCACAAGGAGCATTTCAAGATCGTCATACATTCTCGTAATTGACTCAATCGCGCTTGTGCGCTTGCTACTCCAGCACGACATTGACCCTCAGGTGTCAATTCTTCCCAGAATCAAGTCAACTGTAATACTTTCCTATGCACTCATTGTGGTCGCAAAGGACATGATGTTAACACTTACTTTACGATCCATGGTTTTCTGGATTGGTACACCAAAGGATGAGGATAAGGTAATTGACAAAAATAGCAGTAGCAGGAGCCCAGGAAACTGAATGCACTGTTGGTGCCCCGTCAGGCGCAACCACCAATATGGCTTAAACCGCCATCACTGCCAATATGATGGCCTCCCCGTCAATCACCCTTGATTGATTAGCGGTTGGCCCCACTCTGTCTGATGCACACTAGAATTTGGGTTTTAATTTAGTTTCTAAATTACATAAACACACTGACAATATGTCAGACAAGTCTTCTTGGATTCTCGATTCTGGAGTTTGCTATCATTTGACCGATAACAAGGAATCTTCAACGTGACGTTACCTATGTTGAATCCGTTGATGTTATTTTGCCTAATGAAACTATATCGACTGCTATACACTAAGGCACTTAGCATCTTGGGAATATTGTTTTTCCTCAAATTACATAGCGATTTATTATCTTGTGCTAAGTTACTTCCTACCCTTAACTGTCTATCTGTGTTTGGTGAAATTGTATATATTACTGGGCATCAGCTCGAGGACAGTGATTGGTGTGGGTGAACGATCTCAAAAAAATTTCATCTCCATCGCGCGTTGGTTTTTTCTGCCATCTCCAAGTCATCTGTTTCTGCTAACCTTTGGTATCAATGATTTGGTCATCCTTCCACTTCAGTGCCGTCTTCTGTTTCTTTTATTCATGATAGTCATTTTAATAGTATTGTTCCCTGCTCTGTCAACTGTCATCAAGCAAAACAATCTAGGAATAGTTTTCCTTTAATTTCAGATAAAACTACTCGGCTGTTCGAGTTAGTTCATTGTGATGTTTGGGGCCTTAAATGCACCATCTACTGGTGGAGTATTTTATTTCTTAACTATTGTTGATTACTACACTAGAGCCATTTGGGTTCATCTACTTGTTGTTGTATAAGAAGCTGCTTCCAGATTCAAGGAATTATGTGCTCTTATGGCTTGACGTTGAGGCGCCATATTTTTAGAGTTCGGGCCGACAATGAATAGAATTTTTACTACTGCGGTCTTACTTACTGAAATAGGAATTTTTTTGAGACTTCCTCTATTGATACACCTCAGCAGCACGGTCGTGTTAAGCGTAAGCATTGATATCCCTTAAACTTGCTCGTGATCTTTGGCTTATCAAATCCACCGCACTCCTACCCCGCTGATTGACTGTAAAACTTCTTATCAATTAGTGTACGGTAGTGAACCATATTTTCCCTCCAATGGTGTTTGGTTGTCTATGATTTGTTTCTTAAGTACCTCGACACCGTGATAAATTTTTGTCTTGAAGTTGTTGGTATGTATTTCTTGGTTATTCTGCAGGAAAAAAGGTGTGGTGTGTTTAGTATCTAGATTCTTGATATTTGTTCGACAACCTTGATGTTGTGGTTTATGAACTAGTTTCCCTTTGCTTATGTTTATGATTTGGAACCTGAGCTTGAGCTTCAGAATGATTCCATCTTGGAACCCTTGACACTGTAACCATCGCCGATTCTTTTTTTCAAAGTCTAATTCGCAGCGAATCACCAACCGCCATGCTGCCTCACCAATCGCCATCATACCGTCCGTCACCGATCAGCCAGTGCCCACTGGTCGGTTCTCGTTTTCCACTCCAAATGCCTCATTAGAGCCGCTGTTATATGATAAGTGTGTTGGTGCTAATCTGGCTCCTGTTTTCTCAGGCGAGATGAATTTTGAGCCTGAGTTTGAGTTGGCCCTTGGTCTTCTTCGACACAGTTCACATGCTCATCGTCTACCTATTGATTTACAAGATTATGCATGATCGTACATCTCTAAAAATAACCCTCACTGCTACTCCATCTTTTCTTCATTCGTCACTATGCTCAAGTATTACTTATCCAATTTGTTATTATGTTTCCTATGATACATTTTAGGTTTTGCACTTTAGATTTCTAGGTGTAGTGACTTCTAGCATAAATTCTTCTTCATACGCAGAAGCCTCTTGCTTTGACCATTGGAAAGTGGCAATGGCAGAGAAAATTGATGCTCTTGAACATATAACACTTGGATTATATCCCTCTCTCATCTGGTAATTCTGCTATTGGTTTTAAGTGGCTCTTTCATACTAAATAAAGTCGGATGGTTCTATTAAGTGTTACAAAGCTCATCTTATTGTTCTCGGAAATCAACGATTTAAGAGGACTGACTATACTGAATCTTTTGCTCATGTTGCTAGGATGAGTTTTGTTTGAATATTTCTCTCTAATTCCGTAATTAAGGGTTTGGACATGCATCAGATGGACGTTCATAATGCATTTTTACATGGCGGCCTTGAGGAGGAGGTGTACATGCGCCCTCCTCTGGGTTATAATGTTTCTGCTTCTAGTCTTGTTTGTAAGCTTCAGAAATATTTATACGGTCTTCTTCATCAAACTCCTCGCAATTGGTTAGTTAAAATTACGGATGCTCTTGCTCTGTTTTGCTTTGTACAAAGTAATGTAGATTAGACTTTTTTTTCATATACTCGCAACTCCAATGTCTTGTATGTGCTGGTTTATATTGATGATTTGATTATTGTTGGTGCTTCGTCTGCTCTCATGAGTGTATTCAAATCATACTTGGGTTCTTGCTTTCATATCTAGAGTCTTGGTTCTCTTAATTACTTTCTTTAATTTGAGATTGCTCGCAGTCCGGAGGTTCGTTCTCAACGCAAGTATGCCTTGATATTTTGCCTAATACTGGTTTGTTAGCAGCCAAGCCAAAATATTTTCTGACTGAGAAACACCATAATTTAGCGTGCACGATAGGGCTCTGATTTGACGATCCCGCACGCTATTGTTGTCTGATTGGGAGATTAATTTATCTCACCATCACTCAACCTCAATTAAGTTATTTTGTGCATACTCTTGCTAAGTTTATGCAGGATTCGCATACTGCTCATTAGCGTACTGTTGTACGTGTTCTTTATTATTTGAAAAATCATCCAGGTTAGGGGGACTTTTTCTTTCTGCTAAGAGTTCGTTGCATTTTACTTCTTATTGTGATTCAGATTGGGCTGCTTGTTATATCACTCGGCGCTCTGTATGAGGATATTTTGTGATGCTTGGTTAGTCGCATATGTCTTTAAAAACTAAGAAGCAACCCATGGTTTCTCTCACTTTCGCACAAGCAGAATACCGTGCAATAGTTGTCATTTGTTGTGAGTTAATTTGGCTTAAGTAGCTTCTTTGTTCGCTTGGTGTTGGTCATTCTTCTCCGATGACCCTCTTTTTTGATAGTCAAGAAACTATTCACAATGCGGATAATCATGTTTTTCATGATTATACGAAACATATTGAATATGATTGTAATTTTGTTTTGGGATATTGTTTAGTCTGGTGAATTTGTTACTCATCAGATCGGCACCTCAAGTCAACCAGTAGACATCTTACCAAAGCACTTGATTATCAGAAGTTTCATTTACTTCTTCACAATTTAGGAGGTTTGGACCTCCGTGCTTCAACTTGATGAGGAGTAAGATATAAAGGGATATATTAGGATATTTTGTAAATATTTTATAATATTATTTTTCTGTTAGATTAAGGTATAAACACTAGTGTAGGAATGGGTTATTAAATGCGGTTTTATCGTACCACGAAAAGTAGATTTCAGGTGCTTACTCCGGCTCTAACTTTAATCATGCAACGATTAAAGACGAGTAAAAGTGGTTGAAAAGCCACCTTTAATTGGACCCAAATTAGGTTCGAAATTCGGAACTTGTATAAGAGGATCTAAAATAATTATGTTGGAAACCAATATCGGTTCCCAACAGCCTTTAAGTGAAGCAGGGGACAACAAATACAAAATAACTTCAGCTTCAACAATCCCTACTAATTTTTTTTAAACATACAATAATCTACAACAGTTTGGATGCTGAAGCTTTCTCAGGTCATGAGTGGCGGGACTGCATCGACGAGGCTTCACGATGGTTACGGAGCTAAGGAGAGGTGGATCAACGAGGCATCAACGGGGCTTCACAATGGTAACCAAGTTGAGGGGCGGTTGATCTGTGATGATGAAGAGGGAACGGCGGAAAAAAACCTTTATCAATTCCTTTGTGGAAAAAAATACTAAGAAAGGAGAAAAATCCTAAACTTTGCATAGTTGAGCCCAATAGTTTGACAAAGATAGCCCATTAAAAATGGTTTTACAATTAAACGTTTTTAATCGATATCCATTATAAGCAGCTCTGTCTTTAATCAGTTTTGAGCCGCCTTTAAAATGATGGGAGGTCTTGGAATAGTAGTTACGAATTCTAAAGCTCTCCACGAAAGTGGTTCCTCATAAAATCAATGAATTTGTCTTTGATTGGTGCCTTTAATATAAGGTCATATTCTCCACTAGTAAGGTTACTCTTATAGTACACCCACGGGTGTACCCCAACGGTTGAGAGTTGGTTCATCTGCTCCAATGGTCAATGGTTCGAAACTCGGCAGCGGCAGTGTGGGGATTTCCTGAGTTTACCGGCACCAGGCTCCCATGTGCGGGCCTATGGGCTGTGGCAGGGGTCCCTTGTGCGCACCGAGTATGGACGGCCAACGATCCTGGCGCTGCGCTACCGTGAATTTACCTCTTCAACCAAGGTCTGTGGTGTCGGACAGGTGGGGGCGCTGCGGGCGAGCGTCATCGCCTTTTGCTCCAAAAGATTACTCTTATAGTAACATGATTAAATTAGAATATTCTTTATTTTGGCATTTAATTTCTTTTACAACATCCTATATAAAGAGGTCCTTCATTAATAAACTGAATCGTTCGTATTTTACAAAATTGAACGAGTGCATTGCTGGGTTGGGACATAATCATCGGATTTGCAAAAGAAATAATTCAGTAGAAAGTTCTCACAAAGTCAAGGTGAAACATAATTATTAATTTTTTTCTATCAAATTATTTGCACGACACCAGCATTAATTTTATATGGCTTGCCAACAATGCACGCCACCAGTATGGTCCATAAAATATTAACATGTTATCCTATTATTATACGTTAAAGTAATTTTTTATGGTAAATAAAGATAAAAGAAATGTTGGTCTTTTGTAAATGATATAAAAAATACTCCCTCCGCCTCATATGTAATTTACACAATTGATTTTTGGGAGCCAACTTCTCAAATTTTGACTGTTAATAAAAATAAATCTATTATCACAAAAATATTATGTGAGATCTTGTTAGAGTCATCTAAACATCTATTTTTTAAATATCAATTTTTTATGCAATATTATTATAGTTAACTAAAGATATTTACAGTCAAATATGTTCATTGAAGACCGTGAAAAAGTAATTGTGCAATTACTTATGTACGGATGGAGTATGCTTCAATGTCTCATTCTTCTTCAAATATATGTTTATAGAAGAATGTATAGTTTCTTCGTAGGTTTATATTCCATGTTTTAGCAATTTATTTTTAAATATAAAGAAGAGATAAGTGCTAAAATGACCCGAGTTTATGCTAAAAGTGCCAACATAATCTTGCAATCTCAAAAGCGCCAAAATAACTTTTGACCATGTTGACTTTTTAGCCAACCAGTTTACTGCTGGATTTTGTTAAAAACACTATTTTCCCTTCTAATAAAAAAATAAAAATACAAAAACACAGATTAGCCAGTTAACATTATTTTCCTCCATTTTTTCCTCAACGCTGCCCAAATTGTGCTCAAACTCTCGTCTTCCTCCCTCGTTCGTACACCAGATATCTCATCTCCCCACCGTTCACTGACCACCACCATAAGCTTGTCGCCGCCGTAGCAACGAAGGTCTCAATTTTTTGGCAGCGGATCTAAGGTCTCAATTTCCCGGGGCTCGCTGTCCCTTCGTTTTCAACGCCAATGTCCCTTCGTCCAGATCCGGGGAAGTGCCAAAATACGTGGCAGAGGCGGGGAGAGGGAGGGGAGGTTCGGGGGGGGAGACGATGGGGCTAGGGCGGTGGGAGGCTAGGGCAGAGGATACAACGGAGCTAGGGCTAGGGAGACACTAGGGCTATGGCAAGGGGAGGTGATGAGAGGCTAAGGCAGAGGATGCGACGGAGTTAGGGAAGGGATACGGTTGTGCTAGGGCTAAGGAGACAGCAGGGCTAGGGTGTGGGAGGCGGAGGGGGTTAGAACGGGAGATACACCGATGCTTGGGATAAGATCCGATGTGGGAAGGTTCAGTCTTGGGCTGGAAGGAGGCACAGGAAAGAGGCGCAGCAGTGGTGGTTTCAAGAGGAGGGAGCAAAGATGGTTAGGGCTGGGGAAGAAGCAGGGAGAAAAGGTGGTAAGGGCTGGGGAAGAAGAAGGGAGCGCTGGCTGCGGCAGATGCTTCAGCGCACGGTGGTGGAGGCGGAGGAGACAACGGTGGTGGAAGCAGCTGAGTTTTGAATTAGGGTTAGATAGGTTTTGAAGAAAATAGATTGATTTGTCATAGGGGTATTTTTGTCATTTCATTTCTTAGTGTTGCCTGATAAGTATCATTTAGTCTATGCCGAAATTAGGGGGTTTGATTATATATGCACAATTTTTTTGAAAGTTAGGGTTAGATTGACACATATAATAATTAGTTAGGGTTATATTGGCACTTTCTGACATTGCAGGTTTATATATATTGGCACTTTCATTCTAAATTTAAGGTTATAAATGTATTTATCCCTATAAAGAAATAGAAATTAAGGGTGGTTTAAGTTAATTTCGATTTTATTTTATTTTACGGATAGATGTTGTGGTTTTTTACATAAATTCATTAAAAGCATACATTTAAATTTAAATTCTAAGAAGTGAAGATAAACTTTCAACAAAAAAAAAGTTTAATTTTCATATTTTTAACCTTGTAATTTTTTATTTTTTAATATTTGAAAA
>JAULKK010286454.1:0-13782 GCA_032355705.1 Rubia peregrina
TCCCTCTTCTCTGTGGACGACCCCGACTTGCCACTATCTACTTTCTAGTAGTTAGCCGCAATTAGGGCTTATAAATACTATATTTGAGAGGCACGACGACGGCCTCCCAATATGTATTAAATAAAATGACCTCTTATTTGGTCGTTTCTCGAGCAAGAGTTGTGGTATTTCAAGAGAGAATCTAATAGTTTACAACAATCTGGAATAGAAAGAAATACCTAGTAGTCAAGCTAGATGCAGTAGCATTCCCTTGAGTGGCCACTGATACTGAAATCCTCCAATAATTTATGACAGAGTCTAATAATCTATCACGTCAAAGTCCTCAGCATAAACAATCTCTAAATCCTTGAGGGTAGGTAGTCCAAGTCACTGATTTATCAGTCTTTTAGAAAATCTCACTTGGCTTGCCTCTGATGTAAACTCCGTTGTACCACTCAGAATATGGATCAATGTTGCCTCCCATAAATTCATGTACAGTCACCCAGTTGTACTCCTTGTAGATTGAGGCAACAGTCTTGAAACACAAATAGTCCAGATATGCGGTAAATCTACACTCCTCATATGCACCCAGATCAGTTGTCCTTTCATCTAAAATTCTCCTCTGACACACAATATCATATCTCTCATGGCAGCCTGTATCAAAGAATAAAGAACTGAGTGTCTCCTTGACTAATGGAGTTGTTCTTAAACGATGACCTCCTTCTGCTTTAATCTTCTTCTCTTACTGATTCTGCAGTCTGACCAGTAGTGCCTTCAATAATCTTCTCAACTTGTGTTGGACCCTGATGTTGGAACATAGTAGCTCTCAGCTTCACCCGCTTTCTCTGATGTTGGAACATCATATCCTTTCATTGCTTCAGAATCAACATCCTCAGTTGTTATCGGTGTTGGAACATCATCATGCTCAGCTTCCTTCCCTCCATTAGTACTTTCTCCCCTTGTCTCCATGTCTGGTGTTGAAACATGATCTTCTCCAGCCATATTTACTGATGTTTGAACATCGGAATCTCTAATCACAACCGGCTCATCTTATGTTGGAACATCAGACAGTGATGTTGAAACATAACTGCTTTCAGTTTTAGGTTTCTGCTGATGTGTTGGAACATGAGAGTCCTCAGCCTCTTCAACCTGCTCTATAAACATTTCTTCCTCATGTGTTAGAACATGTGAAACTTTTCTACCAAAATCATTATCCTGATCAGTGTTCCAATGCATTTTGGAATATAATCAGCCTCAAACAATTTAAATTTATCAATCTCCATATCTACAGCTTTCTCTCTGTCTCTATACTATGTGTTGGAACATGACCAACCTCACTCCTTTCCAACTTCTCATCATCCTAAGCCAGAATACCAGGAGGAGCCATCTCTCTTATCTATTCGACCATCACGTGCATCCCATGATCCAACTTGACAATTTCATAATCATCCTCACTAGCATACCAATGATAAATTCTCCTAATCTTTTCACCAACTAGTCATCACATAAATCACCATAATGTCTTCAACACCAACGTCTAACATATCCAACTATGCCTCCATTTTTTGTCTCATTTTCAAAAAAAATTGTATTTTCTACTGTTTGTATAGAAAAATTAAATCACACAAAGCTTGAGAAAATAATAAATACCTCAAATTCGACAAACACCTAAGTGTTGTCTGAGGAGCTCTAGAGTTGCAGAGTCCAAAGGCTTTATGAAAATATCAGCAAATTTTCCCAATGTTGGAACATCATTAACGACCACTCCTTTCCTCTCAACTTGGTCTCAAATAAACTGAAGTCTCATATCAGTGAGATTAATCCGAGAATGCTGTACGGGATTCTTTGAGATATCGATAGCACTTTTTTTTATCACATAACACCGTTAGAAGCCCTTCTTTAATTCCATAATCACTCAACATTTTCTTCATCCATAATAAATGTGCACTACAACTTTCAGCTGCAAGGTACTCTACCTCAACAGTTAACTCAGTAACAAAACATCCACCGGTAATGCCTTCACAATCATCAACATTTTCAGCCCAATCAGAATCACTATAACCACCAAGATGAGAGTCTTGATTCTTAGAATTCCAGATTTCTTACTCAAAAGTCCCACTAACATATCGAATTATACTGTTGACAGCAAATACTCCCACCATACTCATCTTGCAAATCTTGCAAATACTCCCACTATACTCATATCAAATTTGGCCTGCATTGAAGTCACAAAATATTGTACTAAGGATGGTGAAGTGGACCTGGAGATCATATCATCAACATAGATTTGAGCAATCGGTATATTATGATTCATGAAAAAACAAGCAAGGTACGATCTACTCCCCCTCGACGATAAATCTTCTGAATAGGAAAAGTAGTGAGTCGCTCATACCATTCCCCTTGTGCTTGTTTTGATCCATACAATACCTCTTGATTCGATAATATACTTCCTCATTAACCACACCATTTAGGAAAACACCCTGGATACAGTGTAAAATTCATAGTGCAATCCATAGCAAAGAGAATGTGAATAGAATCTAACCTGGAAACTGGTGCGAATGTCTCATCAAAATCAACGTCTTCAACCTGAGTGTAGTCTAGAGCAACTAACCTTACTTTATCATCATTGCGTTTGAATTCCCCAGGTTCTTCATACATTGCCGCAATCCAATACTCATCAAGTAGAGCCTCTTTGCTTGATTCAGTCTGCACTAATGTTGGAAAATAGGAGAGTTATGGGGAGTACAGTGTTCCAACATCGCTGAAGTTATAAGAATCATCAGCTTCATTCGTAAGATATATAATTATGTCCATGTCATGAGAAATCATCCGATGTTGCCATTGACATTTTTAGTTCATCATATTCGACACTTAAGCAGTTCACTTCTTGTTCCATCAAGTAACATTTGTCTGATGACTGAAACACACTAATACTTTGTTGTTGTCATGTTTCACTATGCACTTCTTCTTATGAAATTCCACGGTCATATTATCATCACATAGTTGGTTGTTACTTAGGAGATTAGACTTTAGATCTTCCACCAACAAAATACTGGTAAATGTTGGACATCCCTTTATAAACAACTCACCTTTTCCAACTACCCTGTTTTTCTTTCCATTGCCAAAGGTAACAAATCCGCCATCGTAGGGTTTGATCTTCCTTTAGTACTCTTGTGAACCAGTCATATGTCGAGAACATCTACTGTTAAAATACCACAAATCCCCAGAATGTGCAATAAGAGAAGTATGAGCAACAAGGCAAGTATTAGTGCGTTTAAGAACCCATATCTTTCTGACCATCTTTGATCGTTGGACATCATCTATGTTGGAACATGCAGACAATTGTCGTCTATTCATGATGTCTCTGAGTTGTGTAAAACATTGATCCTCTATATTGCCTTGATATGTGCAGTAGCTACACATAAGAGGTTTGTATTATCGGGTCTTGATCACTTTTCTTTTCATGTCTTGAACCTCTTATTTGAAATCTACAGTGCTGCTCGATGGTATGCCATAGCCTATACCTTGTCAACTTCCAGAGCTCTGACCCATGGTGAGTATATCATCTAATATATCTTTTCTAGTATTCAACCTGTTAATAGCGGTCTCAGTAACTTTGGCCCTCTTTGACGTCGAACTCAGATTTAATTCCAACAACTCAATTTCCCCCGAGTCGTTCCACTAGGGATGCCATCTCTCTTCCTTCTCCAGCTAAGATATTTTTCTCCTTTTTCAGGAATTTGTTAGCGTCAACAACTTTCACTCACATTTCATACTCTTTTCATATGCAACATAAACATCTTCATCATTCACACTCATGTCTTCGTCATCGCTTCTGGAGTATTCGTCACTTACATTCTCTGTGTTGGAACATCGGACATCGGCTGACTAAACTATGTTGGAACATCGATCCACTTCTTCATGTCCGATGTTGGAACATTCAGTACCAAGTTCTGAGCCTCCTTGAAACTTTGCTTCAAAAACCATATAGTTACTGGTCAATTCCTCTCCATGATTCTTCTCTTCTTCATCTTCACTCCATGAGAGAACATATGATTTTCCTTACTTCTTCTGAGTGTTGGCACATTCAGCCTGGATATGTCCATACCGTTCACATTCTCTGCATTGAATCATTCTTGACTACGTTAATTCTCCATTTTGACTTCTCGAGAATTGCTGAGTGATTTGCCCCATCTGTGGTTCACGGTTGTTGCTAGAGTCTTGAAACCGTGATATGTTCCCATTAAACATTTCCTCATAATTCTTACTTGCCACTTTCTTTAGTATCCTTGAGAGATTCCTTGTGATAAGTGCAAGTTCTTCATTTGCATCATCAATATCCTCTTCATGATTGTTTCTTGACGAAGAAGTTTTGAATGCCAACTCTTTCTTTGGATGTTCCAACATCATTTCATAGGTTTGCAGTGATCCCATTAATTGATCAAAAGTCATGGTGGCCACATCTTTAGCTTCTTCTATTGCCGCAACTTTCATAGAAAATCTATGAGGGAGAGATCTCAAAGTCTTTTTCACCCTTTTGGACTTCTTGTAAGTTTTTTCAAGTTGATACACCATATTTGAGATATCTCTTAGCTTTCCATTGAACACATCAATAGTATCATCTTCCTCTATCTTCATTCTTCGATCTTTGTGGCCAACATTCGTAGTTTTGATTCACGTACACAGCTTGTTCCCTCATGCACCGTCTGTAGGATATCACATGCTCTCTTTGCCTGATGATATGTAGAGATGAGGTTGAACTAATTTTCATCTACTGCAGTAAAGATGACATTTAATGCTCTGGAGTTTGCCAAGTCACCCCTTTTTAAGCTGGAGTCCATGACTCTTTAGGTTTAACTACTGGCTCTTTAGAACTCGATTCTCCTCCTTTAGAACTTTCAACAACTGGGGGTTTCCAATTTGTTTCAACATAGTGCCAAACTAGTTCATCCAGTGAATTTATGAAAACTAGCATGCAAGCCTTCCAACAGTTGTAATTCGTTCCTTCCAGCATTGGTGGCCGAGACACAGAAGCTCCTTCTCTGGTCGCCATCGGTAAAACCGGATCACACTTTCCTTGTCAAAACCAAGGTAACTTAGCTCTGATACCAGTTAAAATTTGGTTTTGCCTCACTAATTTAATCATTACTACCGTGTTCCAACATAACCTATCTAACCAAGTATGCAGTAAAGTAAGACATGAACACACAAGACTTGGTTACGCAGTTTGGTGAAATCCACCAACATCTGCGGGGCTTGACCCAGTTCAAAAAATCACTAATCAGAAAGATACAGTACAAAGTACACCATACAACTATACTTATGTTTTGTAATTACAACGTGCGGATTTTGCAAGCTCCCCTGGCTACCGATCCGCCTTGATCAGACTCCCTCTGATCTCGAATCTCGTCGACGCTGGATCTCCTCATCCTGAGGAATTAAGGCATATGATTATGAACTCTGATTAACAGTTTATTGATCATGTTGGAACACAGACGAATGACTCCAGAGTACTTCTCAAAAGATATGAAAATCTGGATGCAGATTTTATTCAATTAAATTCATGTATGTACCAGCTGTAATGTCCATCAATATATATACCATGAACAGATTGATATACTCCACATTTGTCTTCAAAATATTCCGTTTTCATATATGTTCACGAAGCGTATCATATTCAAATCCTTAAATAAAGAGATATTCCTTATATCAACATATCTCATAGTATTCCATAAAAACAATTACATAATTATAGGGATTTTCCATAAATCCAATATGTTTCAATCTCATGCGGAATAAATATTTCATTTTCTTCAATTTCCTTATTCTGCCACACAAGTAATATTCTTCGCACGCTGAATCTTATGTTCCATCATGGAAAGTCTTCGTACGAATGAAGTCTTTTGCGAATATAATTCCTTCTCCATTTCAAATTTTGATTACAATCAAATCTCTTGGAGATAGAAATTACCAAATCTAATCCCTTGAAGTAAAGAATTAGAATATCTCGTCCATATTTTTTTCCATAGCCTAATATTCCAAATCAATTCCAATTCCAGAAATCTAATCCAATTCCATAAATATAGGAATTTATATATTCTCCAATCAAAATCATCTGAACGATAATGCTGCATCTCAGATTACATCTCTACATTCATTTTCTCGCAAACTTTCCTTCTTTGATTTTACAACATAACAATGCTATATTTTCATATTTTTTCACAACTTTCCAATTGGACGAATCTGGACTTTACAATAACTCTATATTAAAACGAAATATTAATTCTAATCAAAAGTGAGAATTATTTTAGGCATTATTTTAAACATTTTCTCGACAAATGATCCGGATTAAGTATAGAAAAGACTTTGGAAGACTTCGGTCGACGTCTCCTCTCTGATTTGGATGCTCATTCTTCGTCATCGTGGAACTGCATGCAGCTTTTCTTGGAATTCAAGCACCAATTTTACAAATTAAAATAATCTTTTCACTGAATTTTCAGACAGTTTTACTTCTATTAATTTCTTCTTCAATGAATTTTAGAACATTTTATTATGATACTGACTTCAGATAATTAATCATACCACAAATATATAAAAATCTTACATATGATTGTGTCTAAACACATAAATATAGAAAATTTTAAATTATCATAGACGACTTACCAAACATTTAGTCCTTAAGGAATTTTATTATAAATTTATAAGGAGGAATGGTTGTTTCATTTGAAGTGCTCATTTCTGGAAAATTCTGCATGGGAATATATATATCAAATGATTCAAATCAGCGACTTCAAATACAATGTATTCGATCAGGATGAAGTTTGGAGTCAATGGGTATGAATTTAGTAATGTGTTAAATAATGGTGAAATTTACCTAATAATATGCGAGAAAAAAAGCACATTCAAGTGCTACTTTAGTTGAGCGAAAAAACTGTCAATCACGATTTTAATTTAAGCAACATCTTTTAATAAAGGCAATGGAGTCCGTCCCTGGAATAACTTATGGAAATATCAAGGTTTAAACGGTAAATTTGGAGAAATAAAAATAAAAATTTTGGGTTGTATTAATTGGGTCAAAAACCTATCACTCCTAAATGTAGCATAATAAATTTTTACTATTGCAACTAAAACCTTTTTATCTTTCTATAATTCTAATTCAACCTCATCTTTCCATTTGACTATGGAAAGATGATCTTTCCCAAAACTTTGCCAAAGCGAAAAGTTATATTTTTCTGTCTATTCCTATTTTAAATCAATTACTCACCTTTCTATTAATATTTTCAAAACATGCCGATTTGTAAATCAGATATATACGATTACAGATTAGAAATATAATAAAAACTGTAATATTGTTATTGGGATATTAATTAGCTTCCAACAAAAATTATCATACTTGGCATTGATGAACCTATCATCACAAGTATAACTATGACAAACATGGATCTTCTATAGTTGTAACACCGCATAATCCAAAGCATAATTTATATTGTCTAAACTGTAAACACCTTTCAAGAACGCAAATCGACACATCAGAATAAATGGAATCCCTAATACAAAAACATAAACATAACGACGAACACACCATTTGTACAACCATACCGAACACAATACATCGAATCAAACAACTAAATCAATTGATCATCGTGAACATTACAATCTAATCGATCAGGTCAAAGAACAAAACTAATGTATGAAAATAAATTCACAATTATTCAATAAAATAAACATTCGAAGTATATCAAATCTTTGTTTTTCTATCTTCCCATGATAAAAAAAATAGAGAAAAAGAAATTTGAAGAAATAATTCAGATACTTGGAGAGAAAAGGGCAGTGTGGGACAATGCTTCAATATACTATGACCCTGTTCTCTGGTTCTTATCTGAGCTGATCAGATTTGAACTGAATTAATTTAAACTAAAATATTAAACTGAATTAAATAAAAAAATAAGTGTGATAAAAAATAGTATCGTATAACTAAATTAAGTTAAATTTCACTAAATGAAACTTATGTTGAACTAAACTGAATTTAACTTAACTTAATTGAATTGAATAAATTTTGGAGAAGAGAGCCTATGTATAACTATTCAATATGTATATACTACCTTGAAAATACAATGCTATATGTATTTCCGTAAATATATCGGACCACAATTGTTTCTCCCTCTTTTCCATTTCTAATTACACACTTTAATTTTTAATAGTTGACGTGAAAAATATTTGATTTTTAATATTATTTTTCATTAAGAACAATTTAAACTTGTGAAAAGTTATTATTTTAAAATTATATGTTATAACGAATTTAAAAAGGTGTCACACAATACTATTTATATATATACTAATTCAATTTTATGGTCAAAGTTAAAGAATTTTTTTAGTAAACACTTGAAGAAAGTCGCAGTGTGTTTGTGTCCTCTGAAATGTATGTATATTTCCAAGCAAGCGAACAAGAACATGGGATTCATTCCATCAAGTTTGAAGTTCCTAATGGATGTACTGTCTGCCAAACTCGGACCAGATTCATTGCTTCTGCACCAGGCAATACGGCAGAAATTACTCTCTCCCACATAAAATAGTAAAATACAACAAAATTTATACTCCCTCCGTCCCACCAGTTTTGATCTATTTTTTGTCAATTTTCTTAGACTATGTTTGACCATAAATTGTAATTAGTGTATAAACTCTAATATCATCATGTGAGATATTGTTAGACTCATATGTTTACGTAGTTTCTAAATATCAAATTTTAATATACAGTTAATATCCGTAATTAAAGTTATTGATGGTCAAACATGGTCTGAGAAAGTTGGCCAAAAAATACGCCAAAACTGGTGGGACAGAGGGAGTATTTAGGTAGTCTAAACTATTAGTGGTATGAACATGTAGTAATAGCTATTGTAATAGGTTTTATTTTCAAGCGTGTCTTGAATAATGTATTTCATTCTTTCTTGGTTAACAACACTCTCCTTAATAGGAGGATGTTTGAGTATTTTTAAAGGTAAGGGTGAACCATCTTCCAAGTACGAAGATTGTTAAAGTTTAAGTACTGGTGATGTCCATTGAAGATAGTATTTATGTGGACTCATAATGTTTGTAGTAGGTGTGTCCCGTAGGATATTTGATTACTTAAGGTTGTAAGTAATATGTAAGATTAATATGAGACTCGAAGGCAATAAGTGTAGTTAAAATTCTGGTGCATAGGTTGGAATATATGATGTAATTTTAACCTAGATGGGATGTATGAGATATTATTATACAGTGTTAGAGGTTTGATATGTGCTGATATGCTTAAAGATGGTGCTATAGTCTGTACTTTGTTGGGTTTTGTGAGAATGTGAGTATATTTTGACAAGATGTAACATTTAACTTGATAGGGTCTTATCAATGTTGTTGGTGTGGATTTGGGATTTTGAAGCATAGCCGTAGGAGTATCTTCTACGGGTTTTGCTGGACATGTGATTTTCACATATTATGCGAAGTAATGGGTGATGTTCTTACTTCTGTCGCGATGTGGGTTAGTTTTATAAATCATGCAAAATCATAGGTGATTTTCCTAGTATCACAATATTTTTAAAAGACCATTGATTGTGAAGCAGTAGATGAGTTACCTATTATGTCTCCTTATGTAACACAATTGTAGTTTAGTGTGGCATACCCTAAAGGATTAGTTGATATAAATGCCCGGTTTATGGGTTGGTATCAGTTTTGTGAATGCCTTAAGTCGTGATGGCTATGCATTGTAATTATTTGTAGAAAAGTGGTGTTCATGGCTAGTAATTGCTCTATAATTGTTATATCAAAAGTATGGGGTAGTGTGTGTGTGTGTGTGATTTTTGGTGGGGTTGTTTTGATTGTATAGTTTGTGAATAGTCTGAGCAAAGTGAAGGTGCGTTTGCAAGTTCTCCTAACAAATTTTGCAATTATGAAGTGTGTTTGGTTGACCTATGATTGACGCGTGTGTTGTGTTTTAGGAAAAATGGGTTCATGTGAGTATGTGACTTGGTTAGTCACTAAGGACCCAATAAAATTGTATTTCAGTATATCTCGGGTAGTGGGCCTAAGTGGATAAACATGTCACGTCAATGGGGACTTTTAAGTTTCTCATCCTTGAGAAGTGCAGAGTATATAGACATTTTATTTTCCAAAGATTTAATAAATGGTTGGTCACAACCTTGAGGACATGAAAATACGCATCCTTTTCAAGGGAATTATTGTTGATAGTTTATTTTACCAAGGTCTTTTGCTTGATTATAAAAGTTTTTCTTCTCCTGGTTTTTCCTTTATCCAAAGTCCATATGTTTTTATGTTTCTTAGGGTCATGCGCTACATAATAGGCAGATTCTAGAGGTCTGAGTATGTTATGAATATTCATATGGTGTTGAATCTTGATTTAGGAAAGGTTTCTCTGGGGTGATTGTTTTTTATATTGTGGGGACCCGAGCGTAGTTGGAAACTCGGGCCCTTGCAACAAAAGATAATAATTATATGTTGCTCTCAACTTTACTCCTAACTACTAGAAAGTAGCTAGTGGTAAGATCGGGTGTTGTCCACAAAGATCACGGGTTTAAAAGATAGAGTCACGTAATTCACACACAATTGTCACCAAGTGTGTGTGTGTGGGTGTGTGTGTGTCGGGAGTATAGAAAATGGGGGGAGTTTTTTTGTTTGAAACGATTAAATTACCAACTAAGAATTTGTAAATATAAACAATGGAGTATATATGATAATAAAGGCCTTCGGGGAATTTTCATCACATGTTTAACGATTAGATTTGATCCTTGACTCCTATTCATATATAAGACCTATCATCTATCTAATGCTCCATCATACGATGTAGAGAGAATTTATTCCTCGAGAACTCCCTTGGTCTTTCACACCTCGGTTCCTCCCCTTCCTCAAACCCTTACCTCCTCCGGGTATAACTAAAGATGTGCTTTCACTACTACCTCTAGCCCTCACTCCCAAGGTTAATAAACCACATATACGCATAGGAAGTTGCATGAATCACTAGGACCTACACCGTGAATACCGATACTAAGCCTATCATGTGCCACTTAGGACATTATTGCTTCACATTAACTCCTAGGGCATTCCCCACCTAGTTCCTACAACTACAAGACATGACCTTCAGGTATTATCCTACAAACCCAATAGAGTCAATAACATTACCGACTCATTTTCCGAGTAACCCTCGTATCATTAGTAGAATAACCCAACACAAAATTACATTTTATTCAATCCAAGATACATGTGTCAACGTTCAGTGACCTTAATATTTGACCTTCGGCCAAACCCGTTCTCTCGAGTTCATTCCTGAGCCTAGCAATAAATCATGCAAATAAGTCAATCAAGTGTACGTCCTTATCTCAATCTTAGCATTCATAAGCATAACCATTTAAGCATAAATTAAGTATGATAATAGAAGCATTCAATAGAAAGGAATCTAAGAGTCTCACAAATCAAGTGTTAAAACATGTTTGCAAATGCTCCCAAGTAATAAATTACGCTACCCTAATCGAACCCATAACATAAATGGGTTTGGAAGCCATAAATGTCATGTAATGAATGAAGGAAGAGATAAAAATGGCTAGAGAGTAAATCATATCCGCCTTCGTCTCTTTGTCCAATGAATAATGTTCCGTTATGTAGTGGAAGGAGAGAGAATCATTTTACACGTTGTTCAAAACCCTAAACAACATACTGGCATGGATCGTGATGAGGGTTTTGGTATGGACTGTGTAATTCCATGAGAAAACTGAGCAACACGCACATGACCATGATTTATTACTTGGGAGCAACATGCCTGTCCGTTCTCTGGGACTCAACTCTTCCTTTTAATTTACACGGATCGTGTAAAATTACACTGTCCATTCATTAGACCTTCATTTTTGGGCAAACTGGGCGGCATGCTCCATGCTAGTTAGCACGGTTCGTGCCCTATGGACACTTATAACCCCTTTGCTTGAAAATTTGCTCTTTTTACTTCTTTCTTCTCCTGAACACTTCAATCTTGTACCATTAAATCCAATGGCCTTGATTTCTATTACCAAACTTTCGATTGACCTTTTATCTACTATCAGTCTTGCAGATGGCCTATTTGATTAGGATCTCAAATAACTCACAAAAACACAAATAGACCAAAAACCATATTAAATTAAACATGCATCACAAAATAGAAAAGTTAAGACAAATAACCAACCTAAGTGGTTTTAACCCCCAATTGTGTTAAATGCTCATAAACTTAACTAACCACTAACAAAAGCATGCAAAAATGGTGCTAATCGTACTAAGAAAATATGAAACTACCATCTCATCATGATATCTCAGGGATATATGGGTTACTAGTTAAGAGATAGGTACTCAAGAGCTATATCGGATCAAGGTCGGGAGATTCACTTGGTATGTGATAAATCGAAATGTATGGAGGAGTTGGATAGCTTGCTCTGGTTTGTGGTGGTGTAAGGTTGGTTTATTCTCTTTAATGTGTGTCCTGAAAATATTCATGCTTATTGTGAGTATTATTAGTTACTTGATGTTTTATGTATCATTTCGATTTAAGATATTAGCGTTGTTTGTTATTTCTAATGTGCTCTTGGCAGCATCTTTGATAAAACTTGCTAGGTTAGGGTCCGAGATGAAGGATGCAAGGCATTATTTTTCTATGTGTGCGAGGCTCACGAGCATTGAAGGAAGCCTATGCGAGATAGCCATTCAAACTAGCAGTGGCTGAAGCGGGGGAAAAAGATAGACTACTCAGTTTAAAGATTTGTGAAGGAGAAAATCTTTCATGAGTTCCTTTAACTGGGTTATGGGGTGGAGTAGGTGTAGTGGTATAATGGGTGACCATTGTTTGCCCTTATACCTACTCTGCTTGATTGAGAGAATGGTAAACCTTCACAGGCTCGTGGGGGTTATTAGGTGGGGAAGAGAGGTGGTGCAGGGGGGGAATAGGCGGGCATTCTCGCCTTTGCTCATTCCTTGCTTAATGAGAGAGAGTTTTCTAGGTCCTATTCGTCCCTTAGGTTTTTGAAGGGATTATTCGTTCTATCTGCTCTACAATAATTAGCACTATTTGCCTATTCTTAGAAAGAATAATTTGTAACATGTGAACGTACCTTCTCTACAAGCCGTCCTTAGCAAAAATAATTTGTAACATGCAAACGTACCTTCGCTGCAAGCCGTTGACAAGGTAATGGTGATCTTTCACCTAAGTCCAGGAATTATCGGTGGCAACTCCGGCATAGAATCCAGCTTTTCCTAGGAACTATCAAAACTCAAAAAGAAAAGGTCAATCCTCCCACACGGTGCGACTGATGTGGTTCACTCATTTTGAATGATGATATTATCCAGAAATGAATCCCGATGAGTCTATACCTCTTTGAATACCTACAAATGTCCCTAGATTGATCCCGAGGGAGAAGCTCTAGCTGCTAAATTAGTATATTGTCCTTATGTATCATATTATGTAGTGACTTTTCATTTCCTCTTCCAGTGTTTTTCTCTTTATTAATAAATCTTCCATGATGTGATCGTGGCCCAGTTATGGAGCGTCATAGCCGGTGATGCCTTGGGAGGTCGTTGCCATACCTGTCAAAGATGCTATTTAAGCTCTTTTTGCTTACTAAATGCAACTAAGTCGATAGTATGGCAAGTCGGGATCCTCCACAGAGACGGGGGATATTCTCAAGTGTTTGCTCGTAAAATGGTAAATACTACGCTAGATATATATACACATATATATAAAAGGACATGAAAGGGAGGTTTTTGGTTTGGTTTTCTAAGTTAACAATTTAGAAGACGAATTAA
>JAULKK010286461.1:0-13782 GCA_032355705.1 Rubia peregrina
GGATCATATTATCTCAGCTTCATCCCAATGTTGTCTCAATTTTTGTTTTCTTTGACCATGTATGCAAAGCAACCCAACCATTTTCCATTGATATATACTGTAGTCTTTATCAGCTTCGCAAAGTGAAAAATTCATGTGAAGAATTCACTCTTTACCCGGTCATTCCAACTGTTGAGTTTGTTACATTTCCTAATAACTATGGTGTGTGGAATAAAAAGTTTTTCTTTCTAAAACCTTGTAATGTTAACCAACAATCCTTTCCGGTTTGAAACTATAGTGCTCCTAAATCCAAACTTGCTAGGGCTGGGGTTCGCCTTAATGCTGAGTTCGAGGTTATTTTAGCACTCAGCGAACACTCGATGCTTCTTCGTAATGCTATTATAGTGAGCGAAGGTGTTTTCTCGTCACTATTTTTTTGTTTCCTTGTCTTATTTATCGCTTGCTATTTTCACTCACTTGTTGTCTCTTTTGCTCGTATGATTTGGTTTGTAAACTGAATTGCAGATATGGATTTAATCAAGTGACCCACTGAGAAAGCTTTTTTCTTTGATGATGAAGATGAACAGCCCAAAGATATGGATATTCAAACCAACGAAAATATTGCGGCTGCTACCTTTTCAGACAAGTTGGTCAAACTGGTTCCCAGCTACAAACTTTCGAGACTGCTGCTAAAGAAGGTAGGGTGATCTTGCTCGCAACACTCATGAAACCTTTTGCAAAAATAAGATAAAGGAGAGAATAGGTGGGGTCTTCCAATACCTTGGAGCCTCTTCCGAAAAAAGGCGCATTAGTCATTCCCACTCAAAGCTCCCACCGCGAAGCCATGAATTGATAGTGGAGGAGACTATTCCTACTACCCTGTCTAAACTGTCTCTTAATGAGACAATGGATGTCGTACGGATTTTAAGTATATATGTGTGATTTGATTATATATTTTCTTATTGTGACCTCTAATCACACTGTTTGTTGTATACTTTTGAAAATTAGGTCGGTGAGAGTCTGCAGCTCGTTAGCCAACGAGTTGCTGAGTTTTCTAAAGGAGACAGTTTGGATAAATGGAAGGCGGCTGAACCAAAGTGTACTAGTTTGAGTGTCTCTGTTAGGGATGCCAAAAAGCGTCCACTGGCAGCTAAGAAGCGTGCTTTGGCTGTTGAGAGGGAAGCTAGCCGGTTACGTTCCGAGTTGGAGGAGATGAAGACTAATGGTCCTACTTCGCCTGGGTACCCCCAGTTCCTCATTGATCGTCTCGTGAAGACAAAATCCGTTTATTCTTTATTTGAAGAGATCTTCTCTACTACTCGCAGTGTTGGGTACGTCGAGGCTTTTACTGAGCTACAAAGATTGAACACTATTGTTAAGGTCCAGAACTTGGCTAAGCTGGCTAAATTCGAGAAGGTGCTGGAGCAACATAGGGCTATTCTTAACAAGGGGTTCATCTGTAGCATTTTTTATGGTGATCACCTCTACGTCTTTCTATCCCATCTCACTGGTCTGCCTTGTTTGCACTCTGTGGCTGAACATAAGAAGTGCGAGGTATACTATTTTAAGGATCTTCCCTTCGGTTCCCAGCCTTCTGAGCATGTTGCTAGCTCTGAAAGGAACATGAATGCTGAAGCCACTGTGAATGCTGAAGGTAATGCAAGGACTGGGGTATTCACTCTGGATGTGAATAGATTCCGCTGTCATTATTCAGACTTTGCTTGTTCCTCCTTCTAATGTTAGTGGATCTTAGTACCATTTATTTTTACCTGTATTTGACAAGAATATTTTGATGTATGTATGTTTTTCTCATATTATTATGGGTATTAACTTCGAATCACGCTTAAATTTTTATGAGTTCTCATTTTATTTATTCATGTGCAGGGTTTGATATTTTGGTTGATCATAAGTTTTTGAAACATCTCGACTATTTGGGACCTAATATTCATTTTTATGATCATTCTGGGCATATGCCATCTCCATTTTATCTTATTAAGCTGGGCGAAGCTAGTCAGTCCTTAACTAAGGAATATTTTAAGATTATTTCTGATACTCATTTTTCTAATCTAGAATCTATTACATTATGCCTTGGATGGAAACTTCCTTCTCCTTCATCCTCTCCAACTTCTTCTACAACTTGCCCCTGTAGCCAGTTTGTACCAGAGGGCTACAATATTGAATCTTTAGACAAGGATATAGTTCATAGGTTAGTTGATCTTGAATCTGTTGGTGCATAAATGCGCTCGCTAGATCTTCCTCATTGTGTTTATAAATGGGTAGTATGTCTTGGTATTCGTCTGAAGTATATGTTAATTGGCATCCATGATTTTGAAGTTGGATGGATGAAAACTTTAAAGGATACTCAAGATTCTGTCCGCGAACTGAAAGAGTTCTGTGTTGAATAGAACAATCTTATTCAGCGCCAACAACTAAGCATGGTTAGAATTCTCCGTCAGAAAGAGGATGCTAAAAAAATTTCTTATAGAAATGCTAGCGAAGCTCATCAAAATACCCTGATATTTAATATACAGTGTTCTCACATTGACGTTCTATTGGAGCTATTGAAGAAAAAATAGAGTGAGTGTGATCATTTCTCTTCTTCTACAACTGGGTGGTAAAGTAGGTTTGACGAACAGTTTACGATAAATACTCAGCTTCATAGTGAGAAGGAAGAGCTTCGTGTCGAGTGCAATCGTCTGGAATCATGTATGCATAAGTTTGAAAAAAAATCTTGTGTTGAATATAAGAACAAGCTTAAAACCCTTCCATCATCATCTTGTCGGCCTACTGGTCATGGGGACTTATCAATGATACCACCGGGCAGAAGATTCATTTTTTGAAGCTGTTAGGTCTTATATTCATCAATTAGAAGACGAGATTGAAAATTGAAAGGCTAGGAATAAGAATTATCAAGATACTAATGATGTTATGAGCTTGCAACTTAATCATGAGGAATTTGGCCCTACAACTGATTTTAAGGTGTACTTCGCCAAGCATCTTGACCATACACAGTGAAAAGGTTTTACACGGCATCCTGCCTACTTATATATGAAATGGAGTTATGAACATATTTTAGAAGATGAGCGTGAAGCTGAACGATCCCATAGTGAGGCTGAGCAATCTCATCGCAAAGCTGAGCAGCCTTGTAGCCATGTTGGTTCTTCGTCTTTTGGATCATCATGCACATCAATGCACCGATAGTTTTTTTTCCAGAATGCTCGAAGTAGTGTTTTATGATGATTTGTATATTGTACTTATGTTTTTTCATTATCTATAAACACTAAGTGCTGTGTTATTTACATTTCCTTCTGTTTGTTTATTTATGCATTCTTTAGTTTTATGAACTTTTCCCCATAGAATTCTGTATAATTTATACTGCTGATTTTGATGCTCTGTTTGCCTATTTTGCAAGATCTATAGCTTTTAAAATCAAGGATCCACATTGTGCGAACTTGCAAAATCTATTGCTTGCTTATGTTGCATTTGTGGGTATATCTGCCTTTTCGCAAGATCTGTCATTCTTGGTAGTGTAGTTGTAGGAACAGGATCAACATATAGATATCTATCTTTGATCCCTAATAGCCCTCCTCTCAGTTATTAGTGGATCTCACGAGGTTCATTAATTAGTTATACCGGGAGGGGTGGGTCAAATTTTTGGCGCCATTGCCGGGGTTGTTGGTTTAACGGTCTAGTAGTTAACTTGCATAGCGTGTTAGTTGAGTAGTTAGTGTTGGTCTTTTATTTTTTGTTATTTTCCAGAATAGGTATTGCTTGAGTTCATGGTGCAAACTGAGGACCCTTGCACTATGATTCCGAACTTTATGTGTTTTCATTATTAGTGTTTTTAATTGAAAATTTTAGAATATGTGGGGAAAAGTGTTCAACATATGAAACTCTGTAGTGTTTATCACTTTGATCACCCTACCGAAACTTGCTCCGGGTTGAGTGAGTATGGTAAGGAACTAGAGCTTGTCGTATTGCAATACCTACGGGAAGGAGCATGACAATCATGCCTTAACTCACCCTGTTTGGTCAAGGGATACACCCTCAGGTCCACTCGTGAAGAAATACTTGGAGTTTTAACCAACCTTTATAAAGCTAGTGTCTTATTCCAAAACCAAGTATTTGGCTATATAAGGGACTTTGGAAATAAACTCTCCTCGAGTGTGGAGAGAGTTGGAGGGAAATTGACTGAGTTGATAAGGAATGTTAGCAAATTGGTGGGGAGACAGAAGCTATTTTATGAGGAAACTCCACCACTCCCTCATTTGGATGGGATGAGAAATAATCAAGGCAAGGAGTATGACAAAGAACCATTCATGATTCTTAACCATTATGAGGTTAGCACTTCTCTCTTTGACACTACCATGAAAGTTGACATTAGAGTGTGGTGATAATATTGTGGAGTTTAGCATGTATAAAAATGTGAATTGTGTCTTTGATGAGTCTTCCCCCGCTATGAATGATGATCTTGAGGTCATTGTGCAAGAGGTTTTTGATAAAGCTATGAATATGGCTTTAGATGATTACCCTTAAACGATGATCATGTTGATACGAGGAACACCAATCTAGTGGAAAATGTGAGGGAAGTTGAACCCCAAATTGATACTCACATAGAGACCTTACCTGAGAACTTAAATAACCTAGTGATGCCTGAGACGAAGCCTTCAATAGAGGAACCACCTGTACTCAAACTTAACCCCTTACCCGAAGACTTGAAGTATGATTTCTTAGGCAAGGATGAGACAATACCGGTGATAATTTATAGTAAGCTCACTAGTGACCAAGAGAATAGGTAGGTTAAGGTGCTTAAGAAATTCAAGGGAGCCATAGGTTGGACTTTAGCTGACATCAAAGGTATAAGCACCTCAACTTGCATGCACCATATATTATTGGAGGAGAATGCAAAACCCGTACTCCAACCTCAAAGACGGTTAAACCAACTGATGATGGAAGTAGTCAAAGGCGAAGTCCTTAAACTACTTTAGGCATGGGTGATATATCCTATCTCTGATAGTAAGTGGGTGAGTCCCACTCAAGTGATGCTAAAAAATAGCGGGGGTGACCGTGGTGGAGAACATGGGTATTTGGTCCCCACCCATATTCAAACTGGGTGGCAAGTTTGTATTGCTTATCGCCGCTTAAATTCGGTAACTTGCAAGGATCATTTCCCCTAACCTTTCATCGACTAAATGCTTGAAAGACTAGCCAGTCTCTCACACTACTGCTTTCTCGATGATAATTCTGGATACTTCCAAATAGCCATCAATTAGGAGGATCAAGATAAAACAACCTTTACGTCCTCCTTTTGGCACTTTCATCTATAGGTGTATGCCTTTCGACCTTTGCAATACACCGAGAACATTTCAGAGGTGTATGGTCAGTATCTTCTCGGAGTTTATGGAGCGCTTCGTTGAATTTTCATGGATGATTTCACCATTCATGGAGACTCTTTTGACTTATGCTTACATCATCTAGCACTTGTGTTAGAAAGGTGCATTGACACCAACCTCGTCTTAAACTCCGAAAAGTGCCAATTTATGGTGGAAAAAGGCATTGTTCTAGGTCATGTGGTGTTGGCTTAAGGTTTATAAGTGGATAAAGCTAAAGTAGATGCAATCAAATCCCTTCCTTACCCTACTTGTGAGAGAGATATTAGGTCATTCTTAGGTCACCCCGGGTTTTACCGGCATTTCATTAAGGATCTCTCTAAGATTTCTTCTCCATTGTGCAAATTGTTTCAAAAGGATTCTGATTTCATTGTTGATGAGGAATATAAAAAACCCTTTGACACTTTGAAGAAAATGTTTATTACTGCCCCTATTATCCAACCCGCAACTGGTCTCTCCCCTTTGAATTAATGTGTGATGCAAGTAGCCTAGTAGCTTGGCTTGCCAAATTCTAACATAAGGAGTGGAGGTATTTGAGCAAGAATCCTAGTCATACAATAAACATTGCAGTCCCAACCTCACTTTTTTTGTCTTAAAAGTACGATGTCTAGCACAAACCTCACTTTCTTAGGAAACAAAATGAACTGTATTTATTTTTGGTTACAGATTTGAGAAGCCGTGTAAAATCCCCTCGAGTGAGTTTTTAATATTAAAAAAAGAATATCCTTGTTGTAGTGTGATTTGGGAAAAAGGAGTATAACTATTTTAAAAAAACTTGCTCTTATTTTGTTAGGTAAAGCACATAAACAACCCAATTAAATTTCAAAAGTGCAGATATAACCCTGTAAAATTTGAAAGTGCAAATCTGACCCTAAGTTTTTGTAAAATTGTGCAGTTATACCCATTTTCTCAAATACAGTGTAGACTCAATGAAGTCAATGGTTGACCAAACATGAAAAGACAAAATGACACATGTACTCAAAACTGAAAATGTAATGATAATCGTACCCAGAGACTTCTTCTTCTTCACCTTCACCCACACCCATTAGGCACCACCTGCCGTTGATCCGCCGCGACCTCTCCCCTTCCTCCTCACCCAACCTTCAACACTAACTGCATCGTCATCCCCACCTACCAGCACCATAGCTCCGCCGTCAAGAAACCCTAGCCCCTGTCGCCCTCCTCCGCCCAACACCCTAGCCACGCCGCCAACCCCCTTCCCCCAGGACCCTAGCCCCCGCTGCCCACTTCCGCAGCCCAGCACCCTAGCCCGCCTAAATGATTTAGATGTTGACACCATCTAAACCCTAGCTCCACCACATCCCCCACCTAAAACCATAACAACACCACGACAACCCTAGCTCCGCCTAAAATCTAAACTTTGCCTACAACAATACCACCACCATAGAGACCGTCGACGACGACTGGAGAAGACGAACCGTAACTCGGTGGCTCGACGGGAGAAGATGAATGGAGTGCCAAACGCTTTTTGTTTGTCGTCGCTAGGAGTCGATGGGTCTCTGATATGGCTATCCGCTGCTGAGGAGGTATATCACAACTGCAAAATTGAGTGTGGGGAAGAGGGTTCTGGGCGTGGGGAAAAGGTTTATGTTATCTTTTCATTTTCTTTTCTTTTTAATTTTTTAACTAAGGAGTATAATGGTCATTTCATAGATTTTTGGCCAAATTTGACTATTGGCATTTTGATCAAGAAAATCCCAAGTTGGATTTGCACGTTGGATTTTACATTATTACGTACTCCCTCTGTCCCAGAGTAAGATACAAACTTACTATTTGACAATCAACAATGTTAAACTTTGACCACATATTTGAATAAATATATAAACAATAATATTATCGTATGTGATATTGTTGTATTCATCGTAATAATTAGTTTTCAAATATCAAAATTTTATTTTCCATTATTATATATAATGAGTCAATCTCTTGAAAGACCGTCTTTCCAAAGTTATGGAAAGACCAAGGTTTAAAGTGTAAATTAGAAGAAATGAAGATAAAATTTGTGGGTTGCATGAACCGGATTATAAACTTTATAACTATTACACGTTGCATAATAAATTTTTAATATTGCAACTAAGACATTTTACTTTTATAATTTTAATTAGACCCATTCTTTCCATAAAATTATGGAAAGACGGTCTTTCCCCATATTTTGCCTATAATTAAACACATTAATTGTGAAATATGTTTTTTTAAGACCTTATGTTAGTCTGAGGGAGTATACACTTTGGAAAAAACATACGATTAAAAACGTAGTTTTCTCTACTTTGTTTTCACCTTTCGTGGACCGTCGATCGGCCGAAACAAATCATTCGTAGAAGTCAGATTGTTAAGCATCGCGAGAGTTTTGGGGTTTTTGGAGCGAACGTAAATTATTCGTTTCAATTTTGGGGGTTTGTACCGAAGGAGAATCGAATGAGTAACAACTGGTAGGCTTCTCAAGGGAAGATTGCTCCCCAGGGCCAAGTTGGGGGTGGAGAAGTTACAAACGTCGGCACTCCGGGGTCGATGGATACCGGAGACTGGAGGAATCTGCTTCAAGCCGCTTCTCGTCAGCGGATTGTAAACAAAATGTATGTCTTTCATTTGCTATTTAAATATTCTATTTTGTTCTCGATTGTAGATGGTCTGAATTTTTACCTGATTATTTTTTATTTGATTATCAATATGCATGTTTACCCATGTTTTGTTGCTGATTGGCTATAAGCATACTCTTGTTTCTTGTTGGTTATCGATCTTGCAGTTTTTAGCTAGGTATCATGAGAAAAAAACTGCTGTTGAACATTCCATTACAGTTTTTTTGTTTCTTTCTGTAAATTGCCCTTTGATTTTAATAGTTTGATAAGTACTTTTAAATTTTATTTTGAGAGATATTGTTGATCGGGGCTTCCAGGTGTTGCTATAATGAAATGTATCTATTGATGAGTTTTTCCTTGTGTGGAATGGCTTTTAAAGCTGTTGTAAATGACATGCAGTTGTGATATCCAAGGCCAGTCAACCATTTTAAAAATTATCTTTTGCTTATATTGCTAAACAAGTTGAGGAGGAAAGAACAACTTTTTAATGCACTATAATATAAAGGATTTTGAATGCAGTAGATTATTTCCTATGAATTATGATGTTGTCTTTCTTGGAAGATGACTCTTGCTGAAGGTGGTGCTACAAGTTTCCCAAGGGTTCTTGATGGAAGCCCAGGTGATGTCAAATACACAGTGTTATTTATTATTGTTCGTGTTGGAGCTGGAGCCGGGGTATTAAATAACCATATATTTGTTTATGCAGTTCATGGCTTTGTGTTTGCACTCTAATGGTTTGTCTGCAACTAGGGATTAATGTTTACCAATTCAATTTTTTTTGGATGTACATCTTTTGCTGAAAAAAGAAGCAGTTTATCGTTTAAGGAAAAGTCTTGGGAAAGACCGTCTTTGCATAAGCTTATGGAAAGATGGGTTTAATTAGAAGAATAAAAGGTAAAAGGTCTTGATTGCAATGTTAAAAAATTATTATGCTACATGTAGTAATTATAAAGTTTATAACCCGATTCATACAACCCAAAAATTTAATCTTCATTTTTTCTAATTTGCACTTTAAACTTTGGTCTTTCCATGGCTTATGAAAATACTTTCTTTCAAGAGACTGATAGTTTTAATGCTTCAGCTATAATCATATTTTGTTGAGTGGACACTTTGGCAAGGCATCATCCTTGCTCTGGACAAGAGGAATTGCAAGAACTTAAGAAAATTGCTATAAGGTTTGAGGAGAAAATCTACACGGCTGCAGCAAGCCGGGTATGCCATGCAAATCTGTTGCATGTTGATGGATGTAAACTTGCCTATGTTACTTTAATCCTTTCTCCATATATCTGAGATGAGATATTTGGTCGATAAATGGTATTCTAATGATTCCACTTTGTCTTTATTGCAGTCTGATTATTTGATGAAGATAGCTACGAAGATGTATATTATGGAAACAAAGTTGCAGAATCCTCTGCAACAAAATGGAGCCAATACTGGGCAGAACTCCTCTGATTAAGGTAATTGTTAATTTTATTTAGTACCAAATGCCCAAGATTTCTCAGTTACGATCCATTGCTCAGTTATACTGTGGCCTTATAAGCTGATAACCCGTGAGATTGACCCGTGAATTTTTCTAAAATTTTGATAATTGCCCACGACTGCAAGGACGATGCCCTAGCCAGTAACTGTTTTTCCTTCTTAAAACGAAACGGTTACTAAAATTCACGTGTGGAAAATTGAATGGTGTGAAAAAAAGAAGGAATTCTTGGAAATTAAGTGAATTATAATAATTGTGGATCTCATACGATGTCGCCGAATATGCAAAACCATGAACTGATCATTTCGCTTATTTTTGGTTAGGAAAAAAATGTTGATATTTTTTTAGTGCTTTTGTTTTGTTTGTGCATTTATAGTCCTGAAGTCGGAACTCAATGGCGGCGCTAGATAAAGAGATTAAATCCCTTGACGAGGATAGCTGGATGTTCTATTTGGTATGCTTAGTTCATGTTATTGAATAGTTTGATGGGGTTTCTTTTGTTGTTTCTCGGAAGATGTTATGTAGGAAGAAAAGAAAATGCTATGATGTTTTTGCATTCGGATCATTTATGCATTGGGTTAGTTATTAATGATGAATGATGTTCTGTGCTACTGTGACTGGGTGCATCTGTCGTAAATTTGACATTGAAATGTCCCAAAGTTAATAGCAGTGGTTGGTTTTCCTGAAATGGTGTTTTGCTGCTCATTAATTGGCATACAATATCTCGGTTGCTGCTTCGTCTTGCAGTGCTGCACATTTCAGTGATGCTTTTATTTTTGCAGTGTTTTTTGTATCATCGTTGCGCAGTAGTTTTCGACATGGTTGGAGTGCTACTTCATTTTGGTCGCTTCAAAAATTAAAAATAATAGTTGTAAGTTTTGCAGAAAAATGAAACTTTGAACTAAGTCCTTGAAACAATTAACAATTTTTTTATTATAAATATATGAGCTAATTGGTATATCGATGCTAGTTGTAAGTCTCGTAGAAAATGAAAGTTTGAACTAAATTTCTAAAACTATTAACAAACATTCTAAACGCATGAACTAATATATTCTCGTCGAGTGTAAAATCAATGCGAAAATATAATCTAAACCAACTAATACAGTATAATATACGATATTTAACTTATGAACTATTAGTTTAAAGCTATGAATTTAAAAGTTAAAATTTTAGTTAAAATTAAAATTAATTATTATTTTTAAAATGTAACATAAAAAAGAAGTTATTTATTGGGGTGACTTATAGGAGTGGTTTGAAAATATTTATTTTATAGCTATGGGTATATTACTTGCTCTCTGTCCCAACCAAGTTTGCACTCTTGCATTTTGCACATCGTTCAATACACATATGTGGCCGTTAATATGTTTATTTACATATAGTAACGACAAATAAAAAGTTGATATTTAGAAACTACTTGTTACTACGAATTGAACAATATAACATACGATAATATTCAAATATAATCTGTTCAAATATTCTGTCAAACTTTAATAGAGAATAATGTTCAAAAAGCAAGAGTGCACGTTCATTTGTGATGGATGGGGGGAGTAGGATGGATGTGGTGGATTTATTGTTGCAGTCAGGTTTGATTGAGCCTGTGGTTTTAGGGTCGAAAGTTACCAACTTCAATTTTGTTGGTATTTTGCCAAGTTATACTCCATTCATCAGATGTGTAAAACTCACAAATAATTGTGTTTGTGTGTATTCATATATATAGTGCGTATAAAGGGTATACAAGGCAGAATCAGATATGAAAAAAGATATACAAAATCAATCAGAAAGGGTATTCTTTTCTTAACCTGATTCTAGTTGATCTACAATTCTATTACCCCCTCAAGCAAAGCGTGAGACTGGTCGTAACGCAAAGCTTGGACCTGAAGAACTCAAATTAGAGACGAGGTAAACCCTTTGTAAAGATGTCAGCAATATGTTGATCCGTAGAACATAAGTAACTTTGAGCTTGTCAGAAGACACCATTTCACGCACAAAATGATAGTCAATATCAATATGTTTGACTCTCTTATGCGAAAACAGATTCTGAGCAAGAAAGAGAGCACTATTATTGTCACACAGCAAAACAGGCGGTGCATGAGAAGAAACGGGCAAATCCCGAAGTAAATTCATCAACCAAGCTAATTCCGCGGCAGTATTGCCATAACCCGATATTCTGATTCTGAACTAGAGCGGTAGATCGTAGGTTGCTCTTAGCACTCCATGAAACTAGATTGCCACAAAGAAAAATGACATATCCGTAAGTAGACCTAAGAGTCTAAATACAACGAGCCCAATCAGAATAAGAATAACCCAAGACTGGAAAAGCGGAAGAATTCTGGCGAAATTGAATATCATAATGTAGTCTACCACGAACATAACGCAGAATTCGAGTGACATCTTGGTAATGGTCATCAATAGGAGCCTGCACGTACTGACTGACCGTATTCACAACATACGAAATGTCGGGATGCGTGATGGATAAATACTATAGGGCACCAACCAAAGAACGATAAAGTGTGGAATTTTCGAATGGCTTGCCGGTTGTACTGGAAAGCTACGAAAAGGCCACAAAAGGGATGACAACCGGCGATGTATTCTTCATGCCAACACGTAATAAAATGTCTCTGGCATATCGAGCTTGCCCAAGAAACAAACCATCGAAATTACGAACAACCTCCAAACCCAGGAAATACTAGAAAGTGTCAAAATCGGTAATCTTAAATTCCTGATTAACCTGATCAATAAACTTCCGGATGAGATGACCCTCATTCCCGGTGAGAATAATGTCAAACAAGCAAATAGATCAAAGAGGCACCAAGTGAAAAAATAGATAAGGAGGTATCTGCAGAGCTGAACACAAAACGCAGGCCAACCAAAAAAGTACTGAAACGTTGAAACCAAGCACGAGGTGCCTGTTTCAACCCATAAATTGTCTTGCGTAGGCGACGAACGTGATCAGGACACATTGGATTTTTATAACCGCCATGCTGCTCCATGTAAATCGGATAATCAATAATGCCATTTAAAATGCATTTTAACATCTAGTTGGCACAAAAGGCCAACCTTTGGTGACAGCTATGGATAAAACAATATGAACAGTGGATGCCTTCACAACCGGACTAAATGTATGATCATAATTAAAACAGATAATTGTGAAAAACCTTGAGCAACCAACCTGACCTTATGCTGATCAAGCGAGCCATCATATTTGTACTTCAAACCATACACTCATTTTGATCCAACAACATTAACATGTGGAGGACGGGGAGCAAACTCCTAAGTCTGCTGAGCGTGAAGGACAACTATCTCAAAATCCATAGCAGCAGCCCAATCATGGTCCTTAACCGCAGAATGATGACTACGAGGCTCGGTATTCGCAGATAACGCGCTCAGTAAACCAGAAAATACCATAATCAGAAAAGTCTTTGAACCTCAAAGAGCCAGTGCGAGAACGAGTGTTCATCGGATGTCGAAAAGAATGAACCGAAACCGTAGAAGGCCTGGAACCTGAGGACGGCATCACAAAAACCGAGGCAAGCTCGGGATCGGCAGATGGAAAAACTGGCGATGAAACAGAAGAGACTGGTGTCGGAGAAGCTGAAGGCGAGACGGTCGGAGGTACCGCTGCCGGCGCATGTGGGTGGCGCGAGGCCGGTGACGTCGGCGCGTGGTGCTCACGCGTGGCCATGGCTGCTGGAGGGGACTGTGTCGCCTCTATAAATGGTGAAACTCAGGTTGGGCACCTTGATGTAGATGAATTAAATTTTCTGAAGAACCCCAAGCTCCCAGAAAATATGAATTCTCCAAACATAATTGGTGATTCCGAAGAGGAGGATGGCTCAAACACCTCTGATGGAACTGATGATGGCTCTAAAAATGTTGAAACATCCAGTGAAGAAGCATCTGTAACAGAACCAGTACGGGAACTCGAAAAGTAGGATTCATCAAACCGAGCATGCTGAGTGATGTATTCTCTCTTGGTTAGAGGATCAAGACACCGATAACCCTTGTACTAAGAACTGTATCCCAAAAAATGCACGATAGACTCTGGGGTTCCAAATTGTGCGCAGAATGAGGCCGCAAGTAGGAAAAACACGGCAACCAAACGCATGAAAGTTGGAGTAGTTAGGTGAAGAACCAAAAATAATTGAGTAAGGAGACTGATCAGATAACACTAGAGTAGGCAGCCTATTAATGATATAGACTGCCGTTGAAAATGCATCATACCAAAATTAACGATGAAGACCAGAGTGAAATAGCAATGACAGACCAGTCTCAGTAATATGGTGATGCTTCTTTTCTGCACCATTTTTCTCTGGAGTATAACGACATGAAATCTTATGAT
>JAULKK010286467.1:0-13782 GCA_032355705.1 Rubia peregrina
TTTTATGGATTAGTAAATTAAAATTTGAGCTAAAATATAATTGAGATAAGTTTACAATGTAATAAAATATTAGAAGATTTAAAAATTAATTTTATAAAACAAAATGAAGGAATATTTCTTTTAGAGAAAAGTAGTATAGAGTAAACCATTGGAGCAAATATACTATAGCAACTGTAAAAAAACTACTGTAGCAGCTGAAAGATAGAGGAAACCATTGGAGTTGCTCTAACGCTACATAGATGGACCTTCATCCTCTTTTACACTATAAAGGAGACGCGATGTGCCTCTTTCCTCAAGCAGAGATTGAATCGATCGCAAAGCCCTACACCTATGCCCTAATCGGTAAATTCTCCAAAGGATGACCATCTCTGGAGCTAATTCAGAAGGAAATGAAATCCATAGGTTTCAAAGGAAAATTTTAAGTTACATGAATGAATTTCAGGCATGTGAGGATCACTTTCAACTACCCATAATATCGACAGAGATGCTGGGGTAAACGATTTTGGAACATCGGAAAGCACTCAATGAAGGTTCTAAAGTGGTCAGTTGATTTCGATTTGGATGAAGAACCACCCTGTATTCCGGTTTGGGTTAATATAGAACGTCCCCCTTTACATTACTTTCACCCGCTGGCGCTGAAGCAGATTGGTAATGCTATAGGAACTTTTATACATGCTGATGCTCCCACATAAAATCTGACAAGACACTCTGTTATTCGAATCTATGTTGAATTAGATCTTCGTAAGGTAAGGCCTGATAGAATAAGATTGGGTTCTATTGCCATGAATAAATGGTACAGGGTGGTGTATGAGTCTAGCCCTTCCTATTGCTTCTCATGCTTTAAACATGGTCACTCCAGTTCAAACTGCAGATAAACCCATATTCCAGTCACACCAAATGAAATACAGATAGAAAAGTCCATAGAGCAGTCAAGAGTGAACCTTGAAGCTACTGTTTATGAGGGCCTGCTTCCAACTCATGAGATCAATATTTCTTCACCATCTGAACAAAGGAAGTCATCCCCCCCGCGTCCTACCCAGCTAAATCACCAAAGCAACCATTGAAGCAGCAAAGGAAACATTCCCATGAACTTACTAAGTGGTAAAAGAAGTCGGGAAGTAAGGAAGGTTCTTCTTCTCTTAACCCTAAACAAAAACATCAAGAATCTATGAGTCGTGCTGCAACTATGCAAAATCAAGTTACACTCTTGTCTCCCTCACCTCAGATTAAACCAGCAGACTACATCACTAAAGAGGAGGCTATTCTAATTGCTAATATCAGTGACTCAGTGACTTACACTCACTACAGGGATGATTTATTTTCCACCTTAACTTTTAATTTGGAAAATTTTAGTCCATCTTCTCTAGCTATGGTTCCATATGATGAACCCCTCCCTACTAACAATAGTTTCTCTTTACTGCAGGATATGTGAGAAGTTATCACCTCAGAACCAAATGGGGACAACACATCTTATTCCTCAGAGGACGCAGAATCTGATCCTTTCCAATCTTCAAAAACTAATCCAAAATTCGACACACCAGAAATTACAAAAGAGATAAAGGTAAATGAAGGTAATTCTAACCACTCTTATAGTAAGGCTATAACCCTTGTTGATAATCTAGTTAAAGTAAAGAAAATGAAGAACTATTTTACTGATCTTAATATGATTTTAAGATCATCCAGTAGGAATAAATTAATCTGATTAATGATTAAACACAACCCAATTGCTAATATTTTGGTATGGAATAGTAGAGGTTTTAATAAGTCTATTTGTAGAATTAAATCTTTGATAATTAGACATAAACTTTCTCTGCTTTGCTTAATTGAACCAATGCATAATAGCTCGGACATCTTAACTCTAAAAAGGAAGTTTGGTTTTGCTAATCACTTCACAACTGATAATGAAAGAATATGGCTAATGTGGAATAATTTAATTAATTTGTCCTTTCACTCTCAATTTAACCAATGCTTAGTTATGAATTTCCAGGACCCTATAGGCAATCATAATTGGTTAGCTATTTTTGTCTATGCTAAAACGACGAGACTTCTTAGGAAACAATTGTGGCTAGACCTTTCCTCTCTCCCTCTGGATCCTAAGCTACTCATTGGGGACTTTAATGTAATCACAACCCAATCTGAATACAAGGGGAACAATGTTCCCAATAGAGGCATTATTCAAGATTTTAATGAAGCCATAGAAAACCTCATGTTAATGCACATTAACACTGTAGGAAGCAACAAATGGTAGGGTTTATAAGAGATTAGATAGGGGCCTATGCACTCAAGAGTGGAGTGCTTTCTATCCTAATAGTTCAATTCAGATATTAAATAGAACCCTGTCTGACCACTCCCCTCTACTTCTATGTATTCAATCATCAATTATTCAGCTACCAAAACCTTTTAGATTTCAGCTAATGTGGCTTAATAGAGAAGTGGAAATGAGGAACCTAGTTAATGAAATCTGGTCACATCCATCTAATCTAATAAGAATGGAGAATTTTGCCCAAAACTTAGAAGACTTAAGTTCAAACTGAAAACTTGGAATAAACATTGCTTTGGTGATATCCATGAAAATATTAAAAACGCAGAAAATAGGGTAGCCCAATCTGAAGTAGATTTTCTTAACTTTGACATCCCTCAAAACCTCACCAATCTCAACCTTCAGAAAGCTATTTTGATTAGATCTCTGAAAGAAGAGGCAATTTTCTGGCAATAGAAGTCAACATCTAAATGGTTGAAATTTGGTGATGCAAACACCAAGTTCTTCCATAAGGCAAATAAGGAAAGATCGGCTAAAATTATGATAACCAAAATCAAACCTGATAATCGTTTATGGTTAACTGATAAAAAAATAATTGCTGAAGAAGGGTTACAATTTTTCACAAAATTGCTTACTTAGTCTGAAATGGACCCCTCTGGAGTTTTTATGAAAACTTTCCTCAATTCAATTCCTCATCTGATTACAGAGGAAATGAA
Organism: Rubia peregrina; assembly: GCA_032355705.1. Taxonomy (NCBI): domain Eukaryota; kingdom Viridiplantae; phylum Streptophyta; class Magnoliopsida; order Gentianales; family Rubiaceae; genus Rubia; species Rubia peregrina. The sequence continues at coordinate 2,977 of JAULKK010286467.1, forward strand.
TCTGACCCTTCTGATGCCAGCCTCACTTGAGGAGATTAAAGACATTGTTTTTAGCTCTAATCAAGAGGCTGTCCCAGGGCCAGATGGTTTCCCAGCAAAGCTTTATAAGTTTGCCTGGGATGATATCAAATTTGATCTCCCTTCAGCTGTTAACCAATTTTTGATAGGTAAACCAATCCCACAGGCTATTGTTATCACCTAGATCACATTAATCCCTAAAAATCCAACCCCCAATGATTTGCTGATTACAGACCTATAAGCCTATCCAATTTTGTCAATAAAGTTTTTTTCTAAATTTTTGATGGAGAGAATGAGGCCTTTTATGAATGACATTATCTTTGAAGAGCGGACTTCTTTTATGAAGAATAGAGACATTTCAGATAATGTCATTCAAATGTATAGGTTTTTAAATAAAAATGTAGGAATAACAACCTGTTGCTAAAACTGGATATGCATAAAGCCTTTGATATGGTGGCATGCGGTTTTCTTAACTCTGTATTACTTAGATTTGATTTCTCAAGAATTTTAGTGAAAATAATCATGTCTAACATTTCAGCTGCTACTTTCTCAATCATGTTTAATGGTAGCCCTCAGGGGTTTTTCAAAGCCTCTAGAGGCATCAAACAAGGAGATCCTTTGTCTCCTTTTATTTTTTAATATTCTTTCAGAAACTTTTTCAAGATCTTTAAAAGCCTACTTCCAATCCTCCAAGATTGATTACTATTTCACAGCTCTAAATGCTCCCAAGATTACACATTGAATGTATGCAGATGATACTGCAATTTTTCTTAGGGGTTGAGTTAAAAATCATAAGAATATTTAAAAATTCCTTCAGGCTTATCAGGTTGCCTCTGGACAGCTAATTAATTTCCATAAGAGTGAATTTCACATTGGAAAGAGAGCTACTGATTTTCAACAAAGGCAGGTTAGACCAATATTAGGTATGAAAAAGGGTTCAGATCCTTTTAAATACTTGGGTGTCCCAATTTTCAATGGGAAAAATAGGACTTCACACTACAATCATCTGTTGGAAGCTACTAATAAGAGACTGACAAATTGGAAAAATAAATGGTTTTCACAGGCGGGGAAGCTATTCTTAATTAAATTCTGTCTAATGTCCTTAGCAGTTCATATCTTCTCAGTTGTTAAGCCTCCTAAAGACCTAATTAGAGCTTTAGAAATGACAGCTTCTCATTTTCTCCGGGGTTGTGATGAATATATAAGAAAAAGGATTTGGAGAGCTTGGTCAAAGCTTTCATACCCAACTGCGGAAAATGGGCTGGGTGTTAGGAAAATCTCCCTGCTCATCAGGGCTTTCTCCTAAAATTATGGTGGAAGTTACAGGAAAACAAAAGGGTTTGGACTAAATTTATGTGGTATCTCCCCTCTTCAGCCCAAAACTGTCCATTATGGAGGAGAATCTGCGACATAACCCCTTATGCAATGAAAAATCACAGATAATACCAGGAAAGGGTAAATGTAGTTTCTGGAACTCCAATTGGTCAGGAACGGGAGCTCTTTATTATTTGTGGCCTCTTCTAGTTATTCCTTTCCCTGACATATCATTGCCAGTTTTTATTTCAAATAGATCACATTATATGATCACCTTGGAGCCTTTTTTGGCTACCAACTTAGTTGCTATTTTGCAGGCGATCTCTTTGAATCCATTGCATGAGGACAGAATGGTATGTACTGCTGCTGTAGATGGAAATTTTAAGGTTAAAACAACATACAACTCCATAAGAGAAAGGAGGGAAGCTTCCAGATCCCTCATACTTATCTGGAACCAAGTTATACCTGGTAAGATCTCTATCTTCATATGGAGATTAATGAACAACCTCCTTCTCTTTGATAATGTTCTGAATAAGTTCGGGATCATTTTATCCTCTAAATGTTGCAGATGTAAAAATATGGACTCATTGGATCACTATTTTAACTCATGTAATTTGCTATCTCTGTCTGGAAGCATATTCATTCTCTTATGTCAATTCCAGATAGGACCTTTACCAGTGTTTGGGATAGACTTTCTTTCTATATTAATAATCCGGCTACATCAAGAACTCAATCACACATAATTAGATCTCTAGGTTTGATGACATTTTGGCAGTTATGGAAAGCTAAAAACTCTCTAATATTTGATAACAGGACTGTTACGGTTTTAAATGTTTCTTATTAGGTTAGAGATTTGGCTTTTTCTAACTTTTCTGCCTTTCCCATTTCTTGTATAACTGGAAGAGATTTTCACTGGATTCAAATTGGGGTAGTTCCATATTTTAAGAGAACAATATTTAAGAAGCCTTTACAAGTTAAGTGGGAAAACCCTTAAGCTAGATTTAAGTGTAATGTGGACGCTACTTATAAACCAGGGAACTTGCGAAACTGGGAATCGTTATTAGGGATACTGAAGGTAATATGAGAGGTGGCTACCATCTATCAGTTATGGCATCTAGTGCTTTTGAGGATGAAATTATAGGGATTGAACTGGCATTGGACTTAATTTTGAATTCGAATATGCGTCCAATCGTCATAGAATCAGATTGTCAACCGGCTGTTCTTTCAATCAATAATCTGGATACAGCAACCTTCCAGCTGTACTCAAAATGTTTCAGCCTCAAATCTACCATCTTAGCAATAAAACTAAGACACATACACAAGGAAGCCAATATTGTGGAAGATTCAATTGCAAAAAATGGACAGAATTTCAATCCGGATAGTGACACTCATGAGTTTCAATGGACTGATATGGATGCTTTCACGAAGGGTTTGGTTATCCTAGATAAACTGCAAGTGCCTTTAGTTAGAGTACCTAGACAATACCCTCCTTCAATTTTCTTCTTCGTGGTTTCAAAACAGGAGAAGGTTTGATGTGAATTTTTTTGGTGTGATCCAAAAGAACTTTCTTAGTGGTTTCAGATCTACATCCACTTTCTTTTTCTATTTTTTCTTTTTGGATGCTTGTTGCTGCTCTCTTTATTCTCTTCTACAGGAAACATGAATAGTGAAGAGGAGATCAAATCACCAGGGAGCCACTCCGCACCATTTCAAGCCATTTGTAGCTACTTTTTCTGAATTCTCATTTTCAGGTTGATTTACAGATCCGAGCTTGACGCAACTTTTGCTCGAGGACTTTATTCTACTCACGAATCTTCAGACAATTTTTCTCTGGAAACTTTGATTGTATCTTTTTTGACTCAATGCTTGGCCTCAGTCTTGCTAACACAGGGGTGGAGGTAAGATATGGAGGAATCACATTGAGTAAACCATCCCTAGTAGAAACTCTTTTGGAAGAATGCCTTTTCCACTTAGACTTTAGTTAGGATTTCCAGTCTTAGTTATTCTTGCCGTCCTCATTTGTAACAAACTTCAACTTTCTCTATTTCAGATCTTTTTCATGGCATGGGAAACCAATAATACATCCCATAATTATGGGGGGAAAATGTAAGGCCTCTCCAATAACTCATTTTTCCAACTGGATCTTACCACCAGGGGCAGATGATCATAGATGATTTCATTTTTTTACTTCCCAAAAGGCTTCCTGATAAATCAATATCCAGGAATCATTCACTAAACATCTATCAATTCTACTCATTACTCTTTCATCACCATCTCTTGTATTGTTCTGGGTATAAGTAAAGCCAGCAGTTCTGATTTCACCCAGTTCTAAAACCTCAACCATCGTTTGGAGGTCTTCCATTTCCTTTTCCTCCTCATGATTACCACTAATTTTGTCATATGGCTTCAAAGAGGAGTTAAAATCACCAAGCATCAACCATGATTTTCCTCTTCTGTCTTGCTGACTCAAATAATTCCACAGATTTTTCCTTCTCAAAATTGTGTTATAGCCATAAACCATAGATCAATAGAAAACACAGTTATCAGTCTTCAAAGTACACTCCAAATCAATTCACTGATCTTCAATCTGTAATATTTTAACATAAAAATCTCAGGTCTCCATGCTACCTATATCCTCCTTTTTTTATCGCCAGTGTTGTTAGTTATCAAGTTCCAGCCAAGACCCATTCTTCTCCATACTTTTCCCTCCTTTTCTTTTTGTATTTTTGCTTTAAGAATTCCCAACAAGCCAACGTGGTTTCTTAGACTAAACTTCCTCACCTCATACTGCTTTGCCCTTGTATTAAAACCTCTAATATTCCATGATGAGATGTAATTCATTATCTGAAGGTTTTTCCTTCCCCAACCCCTTGTTTAACTCTGTATTCAACACCAATTTCCTCAGTGAAGTATTTGTCCCCTGTGCCTCGTTACTGCATTGACCTAAATTTTGGTATGATTTCTTCTCTTTCTGTCTCGGTGCTTGATCAGTATATCCTGGAACCTGCTAAGCCTTCCCTTTTGACTCCTGAACCAAATTATTAGATACTCCCTTCTTCAAGTAGACCTGGGTTTTCATCACTTCTTTGGCATTTTTCTTTCTATATTCATATCCCAAATGACCATACATTTTGCATTCAAAACAAATGACAGTTTTCCATTTGAATACCACTTTTTGCTGAAGTTTTATTTTTCTCTCATTCACATACAAAAATTTATCAAGGATTGTTTCACCAACTTTCAAATTTAGTTGTATTCTAGCAAATGCTAATCTCTCTTTTTCAGCAGTGGCTCTATCCAGCCATATATGACTTCCTAAAGAGCTCACAATTTTACTGATAGTCTTAGTCTTCCAGTAAATTAGAGGGAGGTTAGGAAGTTGTATCCATATAGGCACATAATCAGGTTCATTTAGGTCTAAATCTTTATCCCATTTTTTCACAATCACAGCCTTTCCATCAAATATCAACATACCCCTTTTCTACTATTTCATCACAGACAAAATTAAAAATCATTTTCACCATAAATCCTCCCTTATGCAACTGCCAGACTTTTACTACATGTCCCCCGAATTCTTAACAGAAAACCTTCAATTACCTTAAATTGGGGATTACATCCCATTGTTTTGCAGAACAAACAGTTTTCCCAGAGTTTTGCGTATTCTTCTACATCGTCATCCGTAATTTCTCCGAGTTCCATGCCTTCTATATTGATTGTGTCATATCTTTTGACCTCCTGCTGGTTATCAAATAGAGCCACCCAGCTTTGCGATTCTTCTTCCTCAACACGATCTCCCCACAAAAAAAATTTGCCCTTTTTTTTCTTCTCTTGAACTCCAAGATCAGGTTTAATCTCAGATACCATTTGTATAGAGCTAGCTTCACCTTTGTTCTTCACCTCTGTACTTCTCCTGTTTGTAATTTCACCGAATTTCAGATCTCCTCCCTCTCCACCTTTCTTCAAACTCTCCACATTTGTTTCTTTTCTCACGAGCTGCTCTACAGCCTTTTTGGGTTTCCTCCCACATTTATTTTCCTATCTACCCATTGAGGCAACATAGAACGCCGATCAGGAATGTAGACGAAGTACGAAATTTCACATAGCATTGCACCAGTGATCGCGCACAGCCACCAGCGTTTTATGGTTAGACTTGCCTATATTATAATTTTTAATTGTTAACAAAACCGAAGTATAATATTTAATATTTTCATCCAAATCCATTTCTTTTGAATTTTAAAAGATTTTATAATTATATTTTTAAATAAGACTTTATATTTATATTTTTAAATGAAACACATTAAATGTAGAGTTCAAGTAATACATGATCGAAGTCAAATATTAATAAATAAAATTTATTTTTCACTGAGTAAAATTTTATACTTATTCATAATTATATAAAATAATTAATATATAAATAAGTAGTATATAAAATTTTATTTGGTGAAATTAGAGTTTATTTATTAATAATCGACTTCGATCACATATGACTGTCAACCTTATTTGACTTTTCATATATAAAAATTAATAAAATGGTTTGACTTTAATTGATAAACGGTCAATCTTATTTAACTTTCCATATATAATCAGAAATAAAATGGTTTGATTTTAACAAATCAACGGTTAACCCCTACTTGACCTTTCATACATAAACACTAATAACTAAGGTTTTACCATTACTAATTAATGGTCAACTCTTATTTGACTTTCCATACATAAACACTAATGAAATGGTTATAACTTAACTAATCAACAGTCAACATTTACTTGACGTTACATAAATAAATACTAATAACTAAGGGTTGATTTTAATTAATCAACGTTCAATAGGGGTGTTCGTCGTTCCAAGACCGGGCCAGACTGGACCGGAACCAATTAAGACCGGAACCGGAATCACGAAAAAACTTGGACCTAGGACCAGACTAGTTAGTAATTGTATATGACCGGGACTAGACCGAAATTATTCCAGTTTTGGACCTGTACGAACCGGTTGGACCTGATTTTAGTAAACTTTATTCTTTTTATAAATAAAAATTGGCGTTGGAAAAATTTTAATTAAAAATTTCCTTTAAAAGAAAGCAAAATAGAAGTCATGAGAAAATGATTTGTCTCAAAATATGGAAGAATACTAACCCAATGGAAATAAATCTAAACTGGTACTTAAATTTATTATAAATACATAAAAAATATATACATAAGAGTAAGTTACCGGTCCATCTGGTCCGGACCGGAACCTGAAATCCTATAAAATCTTGGACCGAGACCAGACCGGAATTTAGTATATTTAGTTTCGGTCTTTGTATTCCGGTCCAGTTCGGTCTATTTTACCGGTCCAGATCGGTTCATGAACACCCCTAACGGTCAACCCTTATTTAACTTTCCATATATAAACACTACTGAAAAGGTTTGACCTTGAGGGATCATCGGTCAATTCTTACTTGACTTTCCATACATAAACACTAATAATTAAGGCTTGACCTTAAGTAATCAGTGGTCAACCCTTGTTTGACTATCCGGACATAAACACTAATGATTAGGTTTGACCTTAAATAATGAACGATCAACTCTTAATTGACTTTCCATATATGTACACTAATAAAATGATTTGACTTTAACTAATCAATGATCAACTCTTATTTGACTTTCTGTAAATAAACACTAATAAATAGGTTTGACCTTAACTAATCAACAATCAATCATTACTTGATTATTTATATTTATAGACACTAATGAAAAGTTTGACCTTAACTAACGAACTGTCAAGGCTAATTTGACTTTCCATATATAAATGCTAATGAAAATGTTTGACCTTAACTAATGATCGGTTTTCCCTTACTTGACTATCTATAAATATAAACACTAATGGAAATGTTTGACCTTAACTAATGAATGGTCAACCATTATTTGACTTTCCATATATAAATGCTAATGAAAATGTTTGACCTTAATAATGAAAATGTTTGATTTGAACTAATTAACGATATGGGCAATGGCGGTTTTTAAAAATTAAGAAACCTCTATAGAAACTAAAAACACCTACATTGGTGGTTTCTAGAGCGGATTCTTAATAAAAAAACCAGTCCCTGGTTTGTTACCAAGAAATCGGTCTAGCAACTGGTGGAGGAGATGGGAATTAATGCATCCCATGTGCGCTGTGGCTGTAGGAATCGACCATTTTCTTGTCCCAAGATGGGGCGCGTACCAACCATGCATTGGCCCACGTGTCCCACTACATGCAGCTTATTTTTTGTCCAATATAGGGACCCGTGGCACCCTCTGATTGGGCCACATGTCCCAACTTTTTTTAAAAATATATATGGAAAATCCACATTTTTTAATTAAAAAAATTGGAATTTTTATTCACAAAATATTAAGTAATTTGTGAAAAAAATGAAATGAAATTTTTTAAAAAATAAAATGTATTATTAAATTTCACATTCAACTTATTTTGAGTGGACATATTTAATTAAATTAAATCTTAATGGTAAAGTTACTGAATAGGATAGATAAAATCAAGTGAAGTCTATGAATAGTAGAAAGTGGTTTCTTACCATTGCGGAGAAGAAAATGAGTGGTTTCTTAAAGTGAAGTGGAAGAGAGAATGAGAAAAATAATATATTTAATTGGTAAGAAACCAGTAGTGGTTTCTACCATTAACATGGTCTTACACCCCTACACCTTCGTCCCCTTTCTCCGCCTTGTCTCCTGCCCTTCCTCTAAGTAATAGCCACCCTATCGACATCGTCCTCTACCCCATCGACGCTCCTCCATCCTATCGACAACATCCTCCACTCCATCGACGACCTCCTCTGCTGAATCGATGACCTCCACCGCTCTCCACCTTATCCCCGGCATTCTTCAATTGTCACAGATGTTCTCGGCCTTGACTTCGCCATTCTCGAAATTAGCTCCGCCATTCTCTAACGTGGCTCCACCATTCTTCGATGTGGCTCCACCATTCTCCGATGTGGCTCCACCATTCTCCACCCTTGGCTCCACCGTGACTCCGCCATTTTCCACCTTGGCTCCGTTGCTGTCCGACTCTACTCTGACATGCCATTGAAATATGTTTTTTTCTTTTGTAAATCATCTTGATGTATTTTCTTTAGAGCTCCAATGTACTTGATTTGTGTTTTTTTATTTTATTTGAATTTCATCAGATTTGTGCTGTTGAATTGAAATACGAGTTATTTTATTAGTTTCTTGCTGTTGTTTATCTGAGATCTAGCCAGAAACTTTGGTTATGAACTACCAAAGGCATAATCGATGTCGATTATGCTTTCAGTAATTTTCTATTTTTTTTGGATATACGATGTGCGATGTTGCACCAGTGTCATCAAATTGTTTTTTTACTGCGGTTAAATTTTTTACAAAAATTGAAAATATGAAGTGTGATGTCGCACTTGCATCGCCCTTCTTTTTTTACTGTGGTTTAATCAGAACTGATGTTGTATCTCCTTCGATCCTACAAACTTTCGACCACAGTTCTTTTTTCAAAAAACTGTTTTGAACCGAGGTAAAAAATATAATTTTTACTTCGGCTACATTCACCTCATTTTGGGGGCTAAAAATGGAGGTAAAGCCCCCGCAGAATTGAGGTAAAAGGTGTTGTTTCTTGTAGTGAATTTATGGATGTATCATAAATTATAACATGACATAAATCTTACAAGAATATAAATCATGAATCAAGCACAAATATTATTGGTAATAAAGATAGGGTAATCAAAGAATCTCACAAAGTCAACATCAAGTCATAAATGCAAATATTACCCCAAGAAATAAATTAAACTAGAGACATTGAATCCAAAAAAATCATAGGATTCAATGTCATAAGGCAAAAACTAGAGAAATAAATGAAGAGAAGAGATAGTCTACTTCGTTCTACTTACCACTAGGAATAATAATAATGACCAAACTTTTGATCCATGACATTCATTGAATTAAACGCCATGGATCCAAGAGCTAAGAGAAGGAAGAAGAAGAACTCTAGAGAGAGAGAGAGAGGGAGAGAATTCTCCTCTTCCTTCCTACCAACCAAAAACTAAAATCTACATTATCGCTGCTTATTAACCCTAGGAGACTAAAGGCTCCTTATATAGGATAAGATAAATGAGCCTCTAAAGACCCAAGTTTGGAAAACCCTAGTGAAGCCCTAATGACACCCCTACCAGCCACGTTAGCACTATTGCACAACCCATGCAAAAGTACGCGGGCTGAGGACTGGGGGTGCCAACCGGGTGTTCTGAGTTCGCGGCTCGTGTAAAAACATGCGAGCTGCATTTTGGAGCCTTGATCATGCCGTTATGAGTGTGCAAGCAGTGTTGCATTATGCGACCCGTGGTCTGGACTCATCTTCTTAATGCGGTCTTGCCACAAGTTTGGCACAAATTGTGCAAGTATACACAGGGAGTGCTAGTCTTTGAATCTTCCAAAATTTGTCTTTTTTCCTTCAACTTGTATGCGCCGCTACGGGTGAACCGCTCATCCAATTCCGGAGTTCTTGTAGTCTATTTTATAGCACTTGAGAAGAAAAATCAAATGATGTCACTCTTGGAGGATGATTCTTTTTTAATCGTTCCCAGAACTCGGTTCTACTCTCGGATCACAATTTATCTGCTTCTCTGTCTTCTTTCTTCAAACCTTCTATCTTCTACAACGTTTTGACTCACAGACTTCAGTCTTCTACCATCCTCGCGAATATCCTCTGCTAAACTACTCCAAAGTGCTTACGAGCGATCTACATATAATCTCACAAAATAGAATATAGATGCTTGTAAGGATAAAAATCCATTAGAATCAAAATAGTTATAAACAGAAGGATTTAGATATGAAAATAAAAAATGTTCATCTAAACCCCTTATGATGTAAACCTATCTAAACCTAGAAATCTACCCACAAAATGATAACAAAAGATATGTTAAATGCCTTAGAAAATACATGCATTTGACGTCTCATCAAGTTTCATGGGGGTATTAAGGAGGTCAAGGTTACCAAGGCAACCAAGGCTATCAAGATAGTCAAGGCTACCAAATAGGCCTTACAATATGGCTTGGAGGGATCATCCTAACCTTAGGTATGAAAATGCTAAAGGGGGGCAAAATGCTTAATCATATCGCCCCCTCAACAACAATACCAGCCTTTTCAACCACAATTCCATAGACTTCAAGACAAGCCTCATAATCAAGGTGAAAGTTTGAGAATGTCAAAGGATGAGGTGATGAAACCCTTGGGAAGATTGAACCTAAGTGAGAAAAAATACAAAAAAAATAAAAATAAGAGAATGCCAAGTCAAGCATCAAAATCTTGTAGACTCAAATGAGTCAAATGACGCAAATTTTGAATCAGATATAGTCTATAGATAAGGGAAAGCTTTCTTCTCAACTGGAACTTAACCCTTGTCAAAAGGAGTGATAAATAGGTGAATAGCCCCCAAGGAGAAGATGTGGTTGAGAGGGAGCTTGAGAAAGTAATTTGTTT
>JAULKK010286476.1:0-13780 GCA_032355705.1 Rubia peregrina
TAATCTTCAACTAGTTGATCATCCTAGTCTAAATCATACATTAATCACACAACAAAGCATAAAACATAGTTGATAATGAAAGCACAAAATAGGATAAACCAAGTCTAACAATATCATGCTAGAAATGCTTGCCAATTGCTCACAAGGTAGAATCTAGGCTAGATAAAGAAAACCCATAACAAATCTACAAGAATCCATGTACAAAGTAAAAAAAAACTAAGAAAAGATGAAGAAAAACTATGGTTTTGAGTGCCCAAGTCGGGCTTTCACAAATGGGGAATAAGTGGAGTATTTATAGTCTAAGAATTAAAAGAAAAAAAACAATAAAATGGCTGCTGGGCTCTTTGACACCGACCATGTCAAATTGACACTGGCCGTGTACACCGACCGTGTCAAATTGACACTGGACGTGTCAAGTGTTCTACCCATCTTCTACCAATTTCCAGAATAATTGGCATTCTCTTCAAAATTCCATCGCTACGGGTGAAACGTTGATCCGTTTTGAGAATTCTTGTAGTCAATTTTATAGTGCTTGAGAAGAAGAATCCAATGGTACCACCCTCATAAGCTGGCTCTTCTCGGATTATTCCCTGAACTCAAACTTCCAGATCACAATTCATCCGCTTCTTCATCTTCCTTCTCCGAACCTTTTATCTTGTACCACGTTTTGACTCGTGGGCTTCAATCTTAAACCATCCTTGCGAATGACCTTCAATAAAATAATCCAAAGTGCTAACGAGAAATCTATAAATTAAGCTAACAAAAAGGAATCTAGATGCTCGTAAGGACAAAAAATCCATTAGACTAACTAGGTTACAAAATGAAGGATTTAGATACGAAAACCAAAAATAGTTATCTAAACCCCTTATGATGTAAACCTACCCAAATCTAGTAATCTTCCAACAAAAATATAACAAAAGAGATGTTAAATGCTTCAGAAAATACATGAATTTGATGTCTCGGTTATTTCATTTGCGCATTAGTTAACGACATCTTACGTGAACGTCACTACACCCCGAATAGAATACAGAGATGCCTTCAGTAGATGACCTCAATTGTAGTATTTTTGGAGGTTGACAATGTTCCATCTTCTAAGGAATTAGTTTCCCATCACGTTCTCTAACACATAGCTTCCTCTAGCGTGTATTTTGGGGACTTTATATGGACCTTCCCAGTTTGGTGTCAACTTTCTATCTTTATCCTGCCAGCTCTTTTTGTTTCTCAGCATGACCAGTTTTTTAGGAACGAACTGGGTTTTTCGTAAGCTTCAATTCTGGTACTTCTTCATTGTTTCCTTCACTTTAACTTGGTGAAGATTAGACTTTTATCTCTTTTCATCTAGCAGATCAAGGTCTATGTGGACTTCTTCATCGTTTTGTTTCTCCTCTGGTCCGGTCGTCCGACTTCTAGGTAAGCCAAATTTTACGGGTATTACTACTTCCTTCCCATAGACTGAGTTAAACAATGTTTCTCCTATAGAAGCTCTCTTGGTTATTTGATATAACCAAAGTTCACTAGGAAGATCGGATACCTAGGTCCTTTCAGCCCCCACTAATCATGCCCTTATGTCATTGACAATAGTCTGGTTAGCAACCTCGATCTGGCTTCTAGCTTGGGGTTGTTTACTGGAGTAAGTTTTTGCTCGATGTTGAAGTTTCCGCACCAATTTTTAATGGGATTATGAGCAAAATGCTTCTCATTAACTAAAATAAAGGTTCTAGGCATCTCAACGAGCACATATATTTCTCCAATAAAAGTTGATGCAACTCGTATCTCTAAGTTTGGTCAATGTATCCACTTCAACCCATTTGGTGAAATAGTTGATAGCTAAGATCACGTACTTAACTCCTCCAGCTGCTTCCAAGAATAACCCTACTAGGTAAATTCCCCATTTCTCAAATGCCCAAGATCCATATATCTCTATCATCGCTTCTTGAGTAACACGTATCACAAAAGCATACTTCTAATAGGAAGCATAGGTTCAAATCAACTCAAAAAAGTTTTTAAACATTATCAGGCCAATAGTATCAAGATCGTAGTTACTTTTTAGCGATAGACTCGACTCCCTGGTGATATCCTCAAACCCCTTGGTAGATATCTTAGATGAGGTAATTTGCTTCTTCTAGCGTTACGTACTCTAGTGCAAAACAGGTCATTAACAACGGAATGGAAAGAATTTTTTAAAACTTCTTGGCACCACCGTCCATTACATATTCCAATATCGTAATAAATGGTCGCATTGAAGAAAGGCAGATTGACGGCTACGTGCAAAAATTTAACGATGGTTGTAATTATACCACCATCTTATTTATGCTAACAGTAGTGGTTTGAATTTAATCACCGTTATTTGATGCTAGCGATGACTGTTCCAAGAAACCACCACGATATAACACATGGTTCAGATACCAAAACATCACCAAATATTCAGTCATTTTCGTAGCTCTCTTTAAGTGATTGCTTATACCCTTATTCCGATTTTAGTTCAGAGAGCAAAAATGCATTACGTACTAAAAGTAAGCGATCGATGGTCATTCCTTTATCATAATATTATTTATTTGCATTTTGAATTAGATAACTGCACATAAAGAAAATGATGGTTCATAATTTGGAACACGAACCTGTCATCGAGTACGGGAGCCAGGGAATCCAATTATTTTGTCACGTTCGAAGGAAGTCCCAAAATTGGAAGTGTGCTAGGAAAATAAGGTAAATACATCTTTGGTCAACCACGTGAAAGAGATGGATACAACCCAACTATTGCAAGGGATTCTTCCTAGGCCTCTATAATCTCCTGAATCGGCGTGTGTCAACTCTATCATCCGGGATCCCTGTAAACAAGGTCCCGGGAAGTTCCCAGGACTAAGCTTCAACGCCTAAGTTATCTTTTATATTTGTGTAAGGGTTTTTGCTGGGGAAAATGTCATTACATTTCTCACTATTTTTATTTCGATTTATAGTCGATGAGTTTTGTCATCATAATTGATTGTGGTCCATGTCATTCTTATTATCACTGAATTTTGGTCTTTTGTGGCGATTATAAGCTTTGATTATATTTCCTCTCAAGCTGAGGTGATCCTTACCTCATGTTATTTGCTCTTTTGTGTTTGTTGTATGAGTGCCCTGTTTCAAGGTGTTACATTTAGAGTAGACTTCAATTGGGTTGGGGAGGTGTATACCATAATTCTCCCCCTCCCCCCATTCAAGGAGTTATGGCGGGTTAATTCTTTGTGCTTTATTATTATTGGAACTAGGAAGGTGTGATCACGAGGTGAGTTAATGAGGTGAGTTCAATCGCCTTGTGAGGATATTATGGAAAGATGGTGAGGTAAGTAATGGCTCATTGGTTAAAGAAATATGGGTACATGCGATTGATTTTATCTCTTTTTTCAAGCAGTCGTTGTTAGTGGCTCGAGAATACAAGGATGATTTTGAGATATAAAAAGGAACGACATGGGTGTGTTTAACGGCTATTATTGTGATCAGTCTCCAAATAGTTGATGGGGATATAGGTAATTTCATATAAATATTTGTAGCATTCAAGGTTGAAAAAGAGTGGGGCGCAGTAGTATACTGACCATGACTGATGTGGCTATGTTAAGGGATTATCATCCTAGTTTATCTAGCTGTGTGATCAAGGTTCGTGTGTTGGGGATGTTGTGATGAGGTCGTCGTCAGGTATGTTTGGTTTGTATGAACACTAGTTGCAGTATGAGCGTGTTAGAGGCTTACGAGGTTTCTCTTGCTCAATTACATCCCCAAGGGTGGCCATACTGGCTGGCTTTGAGGTGGTGTACCATAAGACTATGAGGATTTTTAGTGTGGAATTTATTTGCATGTATTACCACATTCACAAGGTGGATGTTGATGAGTCTTGGGTGACTTTCAAATCTGCAATGTTGAAGGTTGATCTCGTGCGGGGGGGGAGAGGTTCTTGACGTATCTAGTAATTGGAAAGATAAGTTTGTGTATGATAAGTGTCTTGGCAATGATTCGATGATGTGGAATGATAACGTACTTGTTAGTAGAGAATTAAAATGGAAGAAGACATGAACTCTCTGTGGGAATTAATTTCTCATGCGGTGGAAGTGGGGAGGCCTAGGGAAAAGCAAGGTATGTCAACTTTCTTAAATTTAAAGGCATTTGATTTATTAAGATGTGTATGTTGCTGTTTATTTATAGCTTTTTAGTTGTACAACCTGTTAGATCGCTACCCGTTGTACGACATGCTAGTGCATGTAACGGTCGTTGTGAAGTTAGAGATGTGAAGACTATTGCTTCCCACATATGTCCTTGTCTGGATAATGATGTTGTCGGAAGTAGTTATGTCACGAAGTGCAAGGCCAGTGGAGGTTAGGAGTGCAAACAAGGTCTATCGAAGGTCATGAGGTCGGCTGGTGGGGTTGGAGTTGCTAGCGCTAGAGGGTCATCGCTTGGGAGCATGATTGGGGTAGCGTGGTTACTTTCGCCGGAGAGGTATTATGTTTCCCTATTTGTTTGCTATTTAGTGTCATGTTATTTTAATAAAGGTGTGATTATAGATTTTTGATGTGTTGAATGTCACCTCTCAACGTGTTGTTGAGTATGCAGGGAAGGTAAAGGGTTTTGAAAGAAGCTAAAACTACTTGAACCATCATTTGGAAAAAAGAAGACGGTTAATAGTGAAATGGTAATGGAGCTGGCTACGCTATGTGGTGAGGTTAGGTCATTGAAGAAATTCAGTCCTTCTAGCCCCGACCACCTCGTGTATTAGTTGATAGGCTAGTGAGCACTCAGGATTTTTGAATATTTAGGGATATGTACGTGAAAATATCCGGGGTTGGGGGTGAGAGGTTATGCTTCTCCTTCGCGAGAAGAATCCAGACCTGGAGATAGTTGGACTGGGTGAGATATGCACTTTGGAGGAAGCGTTGGAGAACGTGAAAAGAGCTGTAGACGAAGGACTGATAGGACTGGTGAAGAGGGTGGCATCACCTTTTTCTAGTTAGGGAGTTGTCTAGGATGGGCTCACTTCCCTCTATAGAAGAAATAGAGGGTTGTGTGTGATTGACCGATGTGCAACTCTTATCGAGCATGGCAGGGTTAGTAGGTAGTTGTGGTTGGGGCCGAGAGAATTATGGTGCTAGTGTGATTATAGTTTGGGGAGGGGTTGTGGATTTCCTAGTTGTTCGTCTAACAAGGATAAGGTGGTTAGTGCTAAGGTAGGTTAGTTGTGTTTGGTGCATTTTTTTCTATGCCATCCTTATGAAATGATGTCTATTTTGAAGATTAAAAATGCCATGTTTATAATTATTTTGTTTTTATTGCGTATTTTTTAAAAGGGATTTTATATTGTATAGGTAGGGAAGACTTATCTAAAGAGGTCTTTATCTACTATGTTTTCGCAAGATATGTATTTAGCGGTTGGGTTTCCTCAAATGGTTAGGGCTAGAAGTGAATGTGATTGGTCGAGATGTGGAAGTACTAGTTCAGATGGTGACCTAGTTAGAGCAGCCATAACTACTATATCATACCCAGAGTGCGGCTTGGGAGTTCGATTGAGATCAAGGGGGTGGTCAATGGAGCTAGGGGAATGTGTGAGGGTCTTTCTCAGTTTGTTGATTGTGAGTCAGGATGGAAGGCACTGTTGAAGTAGGATTTTGCATTATTAGATGTGTACGACAACCATCTATTCTAACAGAGTTATTAGATCTGAAGATTAAAAAAGAAGTTGATGGGGGTAATTGTATAGAAGAAGAGTTGCAGAGGTATTTGCTAGGTAAATCTCGAGGGAATGAGTGGATGGAAGTTATTATATCAAGACGGGTTGACCACGTGGATCGTCTGCGGTGAAGGAATGATAAATTAGAAGCTGAATGTTAAAGTTTTATTTTTTAATAATGAATAAATTGTGTAATACATATATACTTATAAATTAATTTATTTAAGAAAAAACTATTCATATAATTTTTTAATTGTATATGTGTCGAATTCAATACAATTATAATTTTTTATGAATTACTTAATTCTTAACTTAAATTATATTATTATATATTTTAGATTTACACGTTAGGTAAAAAATTAACATGCTTATATAAAACTAATAATATATTTTATATATACGATCTAGTATATTGCAAAGTAAGAAAGTGATTTTATTTGAATTTAAAACATTATGCATTTATGACATCTGACGTAGCGATATGTTTCATTAAGTAATACTGCTAGACTAGTAGAATACGTGACATTTGCAGCAATGATAAAAAAATAAAAATAAAAACTGCTACAGTCTTTTGAATATTGCAAGTAGGTCAAGAAACAATACGGAGTACTCTCTTTTCCTCGATATATGGAACACTTTTTTGGGTTGTTTATTTTATTTGACACACATTTTATTTTTGAAAAGATTTCTTTAATAATATTCACTCATCCTACTTTTCACTTTTTAAATTCAATTCCATTAACTTATTTTATTCAGTTAAGTTCAAACACGTAAACTTATGGTGTCATATCCAGACTGAAATGGATGGAGTGGCGATGCTCACCAGTAACGCAACATTATTCATGAGATAGCGGTACGTGCATTTAATGTGGGTGAGGCCGTTTGGCTTGGCAAGACAGTGATAAAAGCAAGAATTCCCCCGCAAAGTAGTAGTGCACATGGGTGAGGAATGAGGACCATTTTCATACATATGCACGCAATTTCCCTTTCTGGACCGAGGGTTCATTTATTTTGCACTTCAAATTCACCCGATAATGCATTTATATCTACCATTTTCATCATCAATTTGTGGCTAATCTAGAAAACAGAGTGTTAGCAGTTAGTGCCTTTAAAAGTGCAGCTTTCACAAGTATTTGACATCAGGAGACAGCAGCACATGCAGCATATCGTGATATACACTCCCAACCTTGAACCATAAATGGTATTTAAGCACTCAAGCAACGACAACCATTGTTGATATATCAGCAGGCCCACCCACCAAACAACTCAGGGGTTCAGGGTGGGCTCGGACTTTTCCCATTGTTCGATCGATTTTAGAGATCTTGGTAGTATAGAGAAGTCCGGATCACCTATATCTAGGATACATCCAATCCAGTCTGTTTAGAGAAATGAACAAAGTCGTCTTGGCAACAGATATGAAATTGATGTCGTTTTGGAAGTGATGCTGACTTGTTTGAAAGGGCCAAAATCACGTCGCATTGGGCCTTTTGTTCAAGGTTGCGTTAGATAGGTCTTGAGGGTGTTCTGTTGTATAAACTCGTTTTTTGTATGGTTCACTTGTTGAGTCCAATTTTTGTATGAGGACTCATGAATTAACCAAACTCTTCCTTGACCCGTTCAATTCTTGTGAAATCCAAGAAACATGATCAGGTGTGGCGACGTTACATTGTGCTAGGCCTGATACTGAAATAAGGACAGGAGTTGGAAGGGAAATCGACTGCATAGTCAAGAAGAAAAATCAACTTACCTCCTTTCCACATTGTCGCTTTCTTATTATTCAAAGAAAAAAATGCTTTTATAACCCTACCTACTTGACATAAGTGCCAATATAACCTTCAAATGTTCGAAAGTGCCAATATAACCCTAGATAATCAGTGTAAGTGACAAAATTATAGAAATGTGCTGATATAACCCTATAAGTTTTACAAATATGCTGATATAACCCTATAAGTTTTACGAATGTGCTGATATAACCCTATCAGTTTTCATAATGTGCTGATATAACCCAACCTATTACTGCGGCGGTGCCGGAAATGGGGTTTGAGGGTTATATTGACACTTACATTAACTAGTTATGGTTATTTTTGCACTAAAAATTATCTAAAGGTTATAATGGTATTTAGTCAAGTATGTAGGATTATATTGGTATATATTCCTTATTCAAATTGGGCGGCCAAGGGATAGTTCCCTTCTTGTCGATCGATTTCCCAAGCCGTCTAGGCCCCTTAGATGAGTGGATTGATTTTTCCTAAGAATTAGACCATTTGGCCCATACCTTATCACCACTTACAATAAATATTTTCTTTTAATTTTGTCTCTTGTGACACCACTTCCTTCTGTCAATAAGTTGACTATGCGATAATACCTAAGTCGAGTCTTGACGGTGATAAGGCCCTAATCAAAATTCTAGACCAAAGCTCGTAGCATGAATGCCAAAGCCTTAACTTGACAATGTGTTTGGGTTGAAACCCATGGTATGGAAGTGAAATCTTGGGCTTATTCAAGATTTAAGCTATGAAGTTAGCATGAAATATTTAAATCTTTGCTATCTTGTGAAAGACTTAAATATATGATATAATTAACTCCACAAAACCAAATTCTCTCTACTTTACTCTCCCATCTCTCTAAGTCAACTCCACAGAAACCCTAGAACTGCCGCCGCCACCGATGGTTCAGCGGCTCCCATCATTCTTTTCCTTTCCAGCTTTCTCGTTTCTCGTTCTTCATATTTTCTAAATATGAGTGTGGGTAGCAGCCTGTTTCTGTCCGCATCGCCTCACACCAATGCAACACGGGGTCATGGTTCTCACATGACCGTTACAGGGGCCACGACGGGCCATCGAGCTAGGATGAGAAGCGCGTGGTGGAGAGCAGCGCGAAGCTGGTGGTGTCGTGTACATGTAAACTCCATTAGTAAGGAAGGCCAACCTCGGGCAATGGAAACTTCACCAGATCCAGCCGACCCGACGGATAACAATGCAGCCACCGTACGCCCGGAGTGATGGAAGACATATCTGGGTCGATGCGCTTCTGGTGTAGCGGAGGCGGAGTCGGTTCTAGCGGTCCCGATTGACTTTTGGCAAGCCCGACAATCGCTCGACGAACCAAAAAAAGGTCCGAAGCACATATTTGGTGATGTGAATCAGTGGTCCAGTAGGTCAAATAGACGATAAACGACGATAAATATACTGGTCAACCTGCCGGTCTACTCACCGGTTAACGACAGTAAACAACGAAAGTTAACTCGTTGGTCAACTGGACAGTCAATGTCAGTGTAACAGCAGCAACGCAGCAACTTCCCACCTCAACCCTCCCAAAGTTCAGGCTTAAAGCACATCCACCGTATTCTTTTTTCCCAGCTTAGTCCTAAATTTTATT
This sequence comes from Rubia peregrina, assembly GCA_032355705.1. NCBI lineage: Eukaryota > Viridiplantae > Streptophyta > Magnoliopsida > Gentianales > Rubiaceae > Rubia > Rubia peregrina. Next base: position 9,077 of record JAULKK010286476.1, read on the forward strand.
CCCACTTCAACTGTAGTTTTTTTTTGTTCTACAAAATTTCTAGTGGACGGCTATAGCCACGGAAACCTTGTGGTGTATGCGGCGGAGGGACAACGTCAATTTAATCCTGTAAAGGGCATAGAGCGTGGGAAACAGTCAAAATAGGACATCATGTGGCAGGTACATAGTCTGACCCACTGATAAATAGGAAAATGAGTCATCATATAGTATTACATATTTGTCGAACGAAGTGTCTGACACACAACGGAGCTCACATCGGCTTACAGCCCAATATATGCAGAGGTTTGAAGGAAAATGTTTCTTAGGTGATACATACTTCTAGGCTATTAGAGAGTTGAACTGTAGCCTGACTTCCCTGGATGAAAGCATGATTTTAGGTTAACTTGTTTTAGTTATCTTTAGGTTTTATTTCTAGGTATGTTGTTAGTGCTCTCGTAACTCTGGCGAGATTTGGATTGCAGCCCGCCACGCTGATTAGAGAAATCCAACGACAAGCTCATATAAGGTTCACAAAATGAGAACTACAGAGTTGTGGCAACCACGTGCGGATAAATCAGGCCATCACTGAATGAAAATGGAGGCAGGCATGCAGTACCTGACTGCTTCAAAACAAAATAGACATGGCCTTGAAACTCCTTCAACAACTCTCCTCATCGCTAATTAGAGAAATCCAGCTGCAGCCTCTTCAAACTACAGATTTGTCGCAACCCGATGAAGATAATATTGGAGGTGCAAGTTGAGCAGCAGATGGCCAATATGGAACTTGAACCTAATGATAGGTCCATTTTTGGGAGGCTCACCCCACAGCGTGTGAGCCAAAAGAGTTTAGAAAGTTTTAACAAATTCTTTATAATTGTTAGCTAAGGGTTTTTTACCTAAACCTGGCGCAAATATGTAACGATCTTACTGTTAATAGGAATGAAAATGAATTTTTGATTAAAATAAAGTATATGATATCTAAGACTTAATCTCAATGATTTAGAATAGGAGCATTTTTTGTCATCAAACTCACACATTTTTATTACTTAAGATAAGTTATTACATCCCTGGCTAGAACATGTGGCAGGTTAACTTCTTCCCTATTAACTTTAGTAAAAAAAATAGAAGTAAAAACCTACAGATATGTAGAATATCGTCAACCTCATTCTGGCAAGAACGTTTCCTGTTCTCTATCCCTGTGATGAGGTTTACTGCTACTTTGGAGTCAAAACTGACCTGAATATGAAAATCTCTATTGCTCAAACTAAATTCCAAATAGTGCAATATTTCTAGCAATTTTGCTTGCAATGGAGTTGTTTCAATTGCTATCTAGTATGAGGAAACTTCTATTGCGATTGAGTCTATGGTTTCTCTATTTAGCCTAACTCATGCACCAACCGTGATTTTTTTTCTTCTGTTTTTTGAAAGCAACATTTGTGAGATAAACTCTATAAGGAATTGGTACAAGGACAAGAATACCATCCTGAAAAAAGAAATTTATGATCAGTTTGAGGCAGTTTGAGGTGCCTGTAACTGCAGATTGACCCCTGACATGGAATGGATTTCATCAGATCCCTCAACAGAAGAGTAAAATGTGTTCATCTGTAAAACATTCTCCCATATGAGAATATGTTCCAATGGAGGATTTACTTCAGCTCCATCCCACACTATTTTGTTTATGGTTTTTCATTTTCCCATATTATGCAAAAAGACAGTGTGATATCCTTTTTAGAAAAGGCTAGCATAATCCATTCAACAAACCAATTTTGGAAGGAAGATATCAAGGATAAATCAAACCCAAGATAACTGCATCTCCAAGATTTTCTGGTAACCTCACATTTAGCGAATGGATGATGTATTGTTTCCCAAATTTCATGGAAAATAGAACAAAAAGGACTCATTTGAACACCCGCCTTTTGCAATGCTCTCAATGTTGGAAGTGCATTGTTTAAAATTCTCCAAATGTGAAATTTAAACCAAGCAGGGATCCTGATTTTCCAAAAATTCTTCCAGAAGATGATTCCATAGCCACATGCATAGAAGATTGAGGAGTGGAGAGAAGCAACCACAGTTGTTTATCCACCAATTAACCTGTGGAGCGCTTGAAAGGCCAAAGATAGATATTTATAGTGTTTCTCCTATTCTTACTACTAAACTATCAGAAAGATAGATATCGGAAATTCCGGGAGGTCATCCACAGCGATGCTATGACCTTAAAGGTTAACTAAACACAACCGCAATCGGGTTATCAATTCGATCACGTGTCAGAAATGGCTAGTATCACAAAAGAGGGTTTTGGGGGAGTTTATCTAACAAGTACAATCATGCAAAGACAGGAGGGCATAAACTATATAAGACTGGCACTCAGGAATATTTGCGTTACATGATCGGTAGTATATTTTGATCCTAGTTTCTATCAAATACAAGATGTATAAACCTATCCTAATGCTTATGCCACTTAGTGTCGTCGGCAATCAACACTTCCCCCTATCTGTCACATAAGGGTGTGCTTGTATTCTTCTATCGAGACCACCTCTGTAATTAGGGGAGTTCAACAACGACCCTACCTACTTTGCAAATCTAATTCTCTCCTGTAAGATTAAGTGTTGGGCACTTCAGTACGAGTGCTTCTCTCCAGACCTACAAAGGCAAGGGGATAGGCAGCTTATCGTTGACTCTAAGGTTACAATGACATGATCGAATTACGCTAACCCTAGTTTGCTACTAAGCTATCTCTATCTGTAACCTTTCGGCCTCCAGTCCAGCTAACTAGTGTACGTTCATCGGAATGTTGACTCGGTGACCCATATGCATACACTTATACGGTCCTAGACTATCACTCCCCCTATTACATATAGGTTTCACTTCCTAGGGGATATAAATAAATATGGCAGCATGAAAGTAGACTAAGGTGTATGCTAACATAGTGTAACAATCATACAATTGACAAGAATTTAAGGAACAAGTCAATATAATGTTCATAACCATATAAGGATAGGGAGATCTTAGAATCTCACAAAATAATTACCATGTCATGAATACAAATATGAATCCCCAAGCTAAATCACTATTCCCTAAGCATTGAACCCAAGTATTTCATTGTATTCAATGCCCTTGGCAAAACAAGAAGAAATAAACTAAGAGAGCAAGGTTAGCTCATTTCTCTATCAACCTACAATAGGAAAACTAGGAGAATGAAAATAAACAAGCCAAACATAAACCCTAGTAGACATAGGCTCCTATTTATACTAGACAGAAATAGGCCTTGAAAAAGGCTCAAAAAGAGGGAATTAAACCTAGCAGCCGCTGGGCACGAGCCGTACTATAGCACACGGCCCGTGCTGCCTAGCCTTGTACGGTCCTTGTAAAATGGCACGGGCCACCAACTGGTTAGTGGTCATGGCCATTCTGAGCTCACGACTGCACCGTTCATCACGAGCCACCAGTCAGAAGGTGCAACCTAATGAGTTGAACATCACGGGTTATGTAGAACGTTGCGCGTCACCGACTGGAAGCTTGATTTTCCATTTTTGAATGGCTCGGGCCATGTAAAATGTTGCGGGCCACCGGCTGGGAATTGAATTCTTGAAAACTGATGGCGCGAGTGTGCAAAACTTCGCTGCTGGTCTTCTAGCATTTGAACTTGGCTTGGCATGGGCCGTGTAAAGCGGCACAGCCCGTACCCATACCTAGCCGCATGAGCACACGGGCTAGTATATGTCGTGCTGATCCTTGCAGCCCATACCAAAGGGACATGGCACCATCGTGTGGGCCGGAACGACCCATTTGGTTTTACATGGCCATGCCGATTCCTTTTTTGTCGATCTTCGACTCCTCCTCCTATCTTGAATCCATCTACTTCCACATTTTAACTCGTGGTCTTTTGTCTACTACCATTCTTATGAATGACCATCAACTATTTACTACCACCCTTGCGGATACCTTCTACAAACTACGCCAAAGTCCTTACAAGCAATCTAACAAATAAGCTCACAAAACAAGATCTAGATATGCTCGTAAGGACATAACATCCATTTGGTCTATAAAACTAAGGATTTGGACAAGAAAATCAACAATGGCTATCTAGACCCATTGTAATGTAACCCGACTAAACCTAGCGATCAACCAACCAAAATATAATAAGAAACATGTCAAATGCATTTGTTAATGCATGATTTTCGGTGTAGATCAATCCCCCCACACTTAAACTTTTACTCGTCCTCGAGTAAACAAAAATGAGCAAAAATATAAACGGAAAGTAGCATTCAAAGAGAGTTAACCAATACATTCAACATTATTCCTAATCTACCCCAGTTCCCTCAAAGGTGTGAGACTCTCAAAAACCTCACTCCCCAAAGAAGGTAAAGTAACCTATCAAACCGATCATACCAAGAAAAAAGGCTAGGTGTACATGATAAGTGTGAAACTAACTTACTCCGCCGAAGAAGCCGTCAACTACAATCCAAGAGATGTTTAATATAATTGTTAATTTCTCTCATTTTTCCTAGGCGCCCTTTCGAGTTTTCATCCTAGCTTCACACACATTGAACTCACTTCTCACTTTTTTCTACACTATGACCTCTCACTTTTGCATAGGTTTTTTAACCTATCTGGGCCTTTTCCAATGTTTCCTAAATCTCCATTTTGGGTTTTCGACTTAGCAGGGTAATTTTTCTTCTTCATTTTTTTTCAAAATTTTCAATTTTTGTGTAGCACAAAATGACC
>JAULKK010286487.1:0-13779 GCA_032355705.1 Rubia peregrina
TTCTTCAATAAAAAGTAGAAGAGAGGTATGTTGAATTCTCTAAGCGTATGGCTATCAATTCAAAATTTATTCGTGCATCATCAACTAGAGATTTGAGTCTACAATATTTGTTAAACCATTTCAAAGATGAACATCCAGAGAATTTGTTGTGTTTAGAGGAAAGCGTTTATGCAGATGAGGTTATCAATTTTTTTCTAATTTGGGACAAAGAATGAATAATCGTGATGGTAATAAGGTTAATGGAAAAAAGACCGCGGTCACATAGTACACAATAAATGAGGCCCTAGGTAACCTGTAAACCTCCCTCAAGAAATTGAACCCTGCGATGACCTAGGTCCCATAGAAATCTATCACCAACATAGTTGGTTATTGGCCATGGAAGCCACGCCATTAGACCCCGTAGCCATGGCTGGGAAATACTTCCATAGAACTGGAAGTACCATGGTTCCGGTGGAGAGCTATAATATAGGTGTTTTGATGGTAAAGTAGTGGCTCATTAATGAGTGAGTGTGTTTGAATGTTTTGCCCACAGGTGGACACACGTGTGAGCCGACCATTGGGAATCTTATGCTATGTGACGGAGGGTGTGAAGATAAATCCCAAGTCACCATCATTATGAGTATGTTCAAGGCTGCAAACGATGGCTTGATCACAACGATGTTCAAAAAGGCCGGCGTCCAACCCAAAGACTGCCCACTCCCCTTAGAGTTTTATGACTTGGCAGGGTTTCAGCATAAGCAGTGGAGGCTCGAGCTGGCAATAAATGAGAGCGACGGGTAATTCTGGAATAAGCAGCAAAGAACACTAAAAGGGCTTGAGAGGCAGAACTTGACAGAGCAGAGGGATCGGGATCTCGTAAGTATATAACACTGTTCAGTATTTTACAGAAGTTTTTATACAATTATCTTACTTATTGATAATTGTGTATGTTGAATTTGATTTTGTTGAGTAGGTTCCCAAAGCAGTTGCAAGACTACTATAGGCCGGTACTTGAATTGCATTCGGGACGACGTGGAAGAAACCTCAGAAATGTTGGCAAGAGCGGATGCGCAGCACCAATGATTCATGAAAGCTCATGGACTCCACCTTCAACTAAGGAAGGACGAAGAGCTATAAAACTTTGATTCAGTTTTGACGGACAACGATGAGGAGGCTGAGTCGGGGGCGATTCATGGTGGAAACCAAGAGAACGAACATGACTCTGAGATTGAGCATATGTTTGAGGATGTCAAGGCAACCAATCCCTTAAGACTAGTTTCTTTATGAAATCTTTTGGCATAACTAGTTTTAAGACTTATCAAAACGTATAGCTACAAATGTTTTATTTTGTTAAGATTTTGTTGATATGATTCTATGCATGAATTATGGCCAATAAGTTGATCCTTTCATTAAATTAGTCAAATTTTCTTGTTTATGTGTATTTTTTAATGCTCATGTAAGAATTATTATTATTTAATATTCTATACTAACCACTCTAGTTAACTCATTCAATTGCAAAATCTACTCTTCCAACTAAAAAATTTCCAAGATCGAAAGTCAGTCGGCTCTTTAAAAAAAGCCCATATTAATTTCCAAACTCGTAATAGATTCAGCCCATAATACTCAGTTGGGCCGATTTAGCTTACAAATTCGTGAATGGAAGTTTTGAGCTCGGGTGACAAATCGGGTCCCTCTCGGGTTGAAACAACGCGTACAATTTTTTGAAATTATTTCTTTACAAACTCAGTCTCCCCAGCTTAATTTCATGAAGAGCTGAATTACCATTTACTAACTAGGAAACTTGAAATAGGCTTTTCACATAACAAGGCCCAAACTTGTTCCAAACTTAGAACATACTCTACATATAAAAAACTCCCCAAATTCTCGATCATCTATTCTCATTCCTAACAATTTTACAAACCCTAAAGAGCAATTTTGACCTCGGGAAGGAGATCGGCTCCAACAATATATCAAGGCGAGCATAGATTGGAAAGATTAACTAATGGCAAGAGGTGGTTCAAGTCGCATACCTCATTCTCGATCCACTGACAACAATCCCGGGTGCGACCAAGTCAAATTTGTGTCATTATTTTCACAAACTAGGTACAATCAATTACGTGAGAAGGGAAAGTTACTTGATTTCTATGTTGTTGATCACAATTAATACTTAACAATTGACAATTGGATTAGCCGATCCTTTAGATATTTAAAGACCAATATGTGAAAACTTTACTCTCGTGCAATGGATCATCGTATTTTTATTTCTGTTGTCAATTCTATAGCAATCTACGAGAGGTTAGGAATGGTGATTACTCCACTAGGATAGGGGGGAGTGATACTGCCCTTAGCAAATGGATTTTGGATGAAGCATTAGATTGCCCTTATAGGAACCCCGAAAGTGTATGTCCGGAAGACCTCGAGGGTCCTTTGAATGATGTGTACCACAGAGAAAAATGGCCACTACTTGTTGATTATCATACATTGACCTTATCCAATGCAGTGTTAGGTACTTCCAACGTGATGCGCAAGATTTGGGTAGAGACTTCTTACCTCAATCATTTAACAATAGATCAATGCATTGTCTATGGAATTATTGCTAGATGCTTAGTTCCGACCTCCGAACAGTCACCGAGCCTACTTATACCACCTTGATGTTGTTTTATTTCATAAGGGAGGATAGGAAAATAAACCCCGTGGTGGAAATATTTAAGCACATGGTTTGAGATTCCACATCGATTCGGAGAGTGAGGAGCCTTGTAAGGGAATTTTATCACCAAATATTGAAGAAAATTTTGGGGGTCGAAATTACCAGTGAGGAGAAAGTGCAAAGTACTTTGACAGAACCTACTTCAAACATAAGAGGTGGGTGTTGGTTGATCATAAATGGTGCCATAAGACACAAGGAGATAAGAAGTCGAACAAGAGGCCTAGAGTTGATGAAGGTAATTGATTTCTTGTTTTTCATTGAAATTTTTAATAATTAAATATTATTATTATATATAACTATGTTTATTTGTTTAACAATTATAAGTTTGGAGAAAACCTACTTCAAAGGCATTAGAGATTGGTATAAGTGGGTTCGCAAAGAGTTTTCTGCCATGAAAGTGAACATTTTGAAGATTGAGAAAGACAACAAGAGTAGGAACGCCATCTCGGTTCCATCCACCATTCTGTTCTAGACCAGTGCACATCGACAGGTGATCTTGAAGATAACTTGGAGTCGCACCTACCATATAGGTTGATTTGTTCACCTAATATTTATCCATTTTGAAGTATTGATGGTTGTAGTATGATTGTTATTTCTTGACTTTATTTTTAAACATTAGCTTGTGTTGACTTATTATTTTCTAGTTTTGATGGTTTGTAAGAGAATGTGATATTTTCTATGAATGCTATTTGAATTGATCAGTGTTTGGATTATGAGTTCATCCTACTTTGTTTTACTCCTTAAACCAAAATAGAAGTAACATTTAAATCTAATCTTTGACCATGCAAGTTGGACGCATTTAAACTAAAAAACAAAATTAGTTACTTACAATGACACTACATCTTCTGTTTTCTTTTCTACCTTTTTGTCACTCCTCTTTTTACCACATACCTTACCACATATGTTCACCCAAATTCCCACATGATGATCATTGCAGCTAGCAAAACAACTCAAACTATGATTGTTGATCTTCATTTCAAAATAAGTGCTAACCAATGCATTTAGCACACTTGGTAGTATGTTTTGGATGGTTAATTGCTACGTTTAGTTGGTTTTACATCACAGGGGGTTTAGATAGCCTTTTTTACTTGTCTAAATCCTTAGTTTTGTAGACTTATTTGGACCTAATGGGTGTTTTGTCCTTACGAGCATCTGGATTTTTTTGTAAGCTTATTTGTAGATCGCTCATAAGCACTTCAGTGTAGATTGTAGAATTCCATTCACGAGGATGGTAGCAGATAATAGAAGTTTATTCCCAAGAATGGTAGTACATAGAAGGCCATGAGTCAAAACACGATAGTAGAGGGAATCGCACCAAGAAGAGAAAGGAGTCAAAGCTCAAAAAAGATTAAGACTAGCATGATCGTGTTGTATTGCACGGACCGTGTTGTATTGCACGGGCCATTCCAGTCAACTGGATGGCGTCGGAGCCATGGTATAGAAAGCATTGAATTGCACGGCCCGTGCCATTTAAAGGGTTTGTGCGGCTACGTACGAGCACATGTTGTGCCATATTGCACGGCCTGTGTACCTCGAAGTTCAAGATTCTAAGACCAACCCACGTCCCGCGACATTTTGCATAGCTGAACCATCATTTTCTAATAATTCCACTCCTATCTAGTGGCCTGCAAGGTATTGCGCGGCTCATTCCTCTCAAGAGAGGAAAACATGCATCCATTCGACAGCCCGCTAGGAATCATAAGGCTCATGCAATTCAAATGCTCAAAAGATGTTCCTAGTGAGTGGCCAAAGAGAAACACACAACCATGCACTTAGAAGACCAAGAAGACACATCATGCCAGTAGCCTGTGCACTATTGCATGGGTCGTGTACTATTGCACGGCCCGTGTTGCCGGCCAGCTATGATTTTCTTTCCCTTTTTGGGCCTTTGTAAAGACCGAGTCCGGTCTACTATTTAAGGGGACCTATTTCTACTAGGTTTTAAGTTTGGATAGTTTATTTTCTATTTTCTTAGTTTTCTTAAGAATATGTAGAGAGAGAAGGGGAATAACCCTTCTCTCTAGTTTAATCTTCCTAGTTTTTCCTAATGGCATCAAATCCAATGGAAATATTGGGTTCAATGCTTAAGGATTTATTGATGTATCTTGGGGATTTAAAATTTTATTCATTTTTTGGTAGCTACTTTCTGATATTCAAAGATCCTCCTATCTTTTAATGCTTATGAATATTAAGCATGACTTGTTCCTTACATTCTTGTTATATGCATGATTGCTATCCTTTGTTGGCATACACTTTAGTCTATTTTTCATATATGGCACACTATTATTATCCCCTTGGGATTTTATTTCTGGTAATAGAGGAAGTGAGAGTCTGCGCTCATGTGGGTGAATGCATGTGGGACTCAAGCACCGCTCCAATGACTGTGCGCTAGTATTAATTGGACAAAGGTATCCCAATAAGCGAGGACAAAATATTTAGTAGCAACTAGGGTTGGCGTAATTCAAACTTTGTTGTCGCAACCCTAGATTCACTATGAGGTGCTAATCCCTTGGCCTCTGTAGACCTAGGGAGAATCATTCATAGTGGGCTTGGCATAGTTAACTCTAAAATTCTTCGCATCTCTTTGGATGACTTCTGACTTGTCTCTATCTACCCTTTGGCAGTGTAGTAGTGAGTACAGGAGCGGGTTAGTTTATTTTCTCCTGTGTAAAGGTTTCAATTTCCTAGCAACCCTCCAGAGTGCTGGTCAAATTTTTGGTACCACTGTCAGGGATGCTAGTTTAAAGATTTAATTGTTAGCTTGAATCTCTAGTTGGTAGATTAGTTAATGTCGTTATTTTGTGCTTTTTTGGTTGTTTTAGTTGGTTTTCAGTGTTCACCTTTTTCTATAGCTATTCCAGTTACTTCTAATCTATTTGCTAGTGTTTGTCTTTGGATTTATATTGTCTAGTTTCTGGCTTATGATACATACCAATACCATGAACCTAGGAACTTTACACTATCTACTGAAAAACACAGTTGGTCGAAGACAAAGAAGGAGGTGAGCTAGGTATAGGTTCCACAAGGACCGACTATTGTTAATGAGGAGTCAGTTGAGATGGCAGAAGACAATGGGACACTTAATGAGTTGATAGCTCCGGTCTTGGAGAGTCAAACTCTATGTATAGTGTTCTTTCCCTTGCCACCGAATGTGACTTGTGACTTGAAGAGCTGCATGATCCAATGCCTACCTTTTCATAGGATGTCCAGAGAAGACTCGAATAAGTATATATCAAAGTTTCACTTGGTCTGTACCGATATGAAACCTCCGAGAGTGTCAGAAGAAGATTAAAACCTTAGGTTATTTCCTTTATTATTGCAGGATGTAGCCAAATACTGGTTTCATTATCTTCTACTAGGTTGCATTACTTCTTGGATAGACATAAAGTTGAGGTTCCTTGAGAAATAATTTCCGGCTTCAAAGTTTGCGTTTCTGAGGAAATAGCTTTCCATTTTTTCTCAAATAGCAAATGAGTCCTTCTATGAGTATTGGGAGAGGTTCAAACAGCTATTGGCGTGTTGACCCATATCATCCATTCAAGGAGGGAATTTTAGTGTACTACTTCTTGAAGGCTTATTCGATGAAGACATACTCATGGTGAATGTGGCATGTAATGGCTCTATATAAAAAAATCCACAAAGATGCAAGGGCACTATTCGAGATTATTGCCAATGGTACAAGACAATTTGGTACCTGATCCTGTTTCAAGAACTTAGAGGAACTCGCTCATTCTTCCAAGCTTGAGGAAGAAGTCTAAGTTTTTTTCTTCGATGATGAAAGAATTCATAAAGGGGAGAGATCAACAAGCGAAGGTGTGTGGCATAAGTGATCTTTATCACCCGACTGATACATGACTGCAAGTGGTTGATGAATTTGAGGAGGTGAAGGCCTTGGACTACAATGGTAGAAATAGGTAATTTTCTTGAGGGCAACAATAAGGGTTTCGAGGGAATTAAGGTGGAGACGAAAAATACACCCTATGCAAATTCCTTCAACCCCCGATACCACGATCACCAAAAATTTAGGTGGTGTAAGGACAACCAATTGTACAATCAAGGTGGACCATCTAAACCCTACCGAAAGGGAGAAGGGTCTTCCAAAACCAATGCTTCATTATACAAATATGACCAGGAGGAGATCCTAATTGAAATTGACCCATTTGCAAAGAAGAGTGATATGTTTGTGGAGCGGACAAGGAGAGATATTGAGGAACTTGGCACTAGAGCTTTTTAAATTACCAGGAAGCTGAAGTGTAAGTTGATCAACTTTCCACATCGGTGAGTTGTCTTGAGGCTAGGGAATCTGGTAAGTTACCATCATAGCCCGAGGTGAATCCACGCAATGTAAGTTCCTTGAAGTTGAGAAGCGGGAAGGAGGTACGCAAGGCTAGGAAGGAGATCGTACAAGAGGATGACAAACTTGTGGAAAGAAACAAGACTAACCTCAAAGAACAAGAGTTATTTGCTTAGGACGATCCCTTAAAAGATCTCCCCACCACCAAGGCAAGGGTAATCTCTTTGCCGCCGTTTCCTGGTGCTTTATGGGGAAGGCCAAAGGTGGAAACAAATGAAGCACAAATTCACAAAGTTTTTTAGAAGGTCAAGGTTACCATTCCCATTCTTGATGTTATTGAGCAAGTAGCCTCATACGCTAAAAAAATTAAACGATTGCACTAAAAGAAGGAACAAACTAACTAAGAAAGTAGGTTAATTGAAAATAGGGGGAGTAGCCACTTTAGCTCATAAGAACGTACCTAAAAAGTGTGATGACCCAGGAATGTTTTCTATCCCTATTTCTTTAGGTGATAATTTTTTTAAAATGCTATGATTGACTTATGTGCATCTTTTAATGTGATCCCTTTTACCTATTTAAGAATCTTAACATAGGTAAGCATAGGGACATTAGGGTTATTGTCCAAGTAGTTGGTCATTCCTAAGCTAGCCCTAGAGGTTTAGTGAAGGATGTTATAGTTAGGGTAAGCAATATAGTGTTTGCGGCTTACTTCTATGTCTTTGATGTAGTGCACGATAGTGGTGCACCCCCAATATTATTGAGGAGGCCATTCTTAAAATCATCAAGGACCAAAATAGATTTTCATTTGGGAACACTAACCCTAGAGAATGATGTTGATAAGTTTGGATTTGAGATTTACAAGTCTAAGTATGGTTCACTATTTCCTCTCTTATGTACAATGTCATATTTTATGTGATGAACTTTTTAATTATGATTATCCTTGCATGATTTATAAGGATGAATTATTTGATGACTTCCTTGATGATATTGACAAGAGTGATGAGGTCAATCATATTTTGAACTTTGATTGCGAAAAAATATTGATAGCACCTATACCATGCATGAGTTTAGTGATTATATTTGTATTGTCAATTTTATGGTCAATAACATGCAGCGGTTGGTGGAGAGGTGGGAGGACTTAAAATCTCCTCGACCACCTCCTATACCCGAGGAAATGGCTAAAGACTCAACATTCGCTATGGATGGACACACACTCTCTATGGTGGACAAAGAGCATAGAGGTAAGGGTGACACTTTGTGGATGCCTCCCCACAAAGATGTCATCGTTGGTGGATTCGCGGATGGCGACTTCGAAGACCCAACGGTAAGTTCATTTTAATTACAATGTATGGAGAATAAGTTGTGAGGATGACAATAAATATACGGTATTTTTTCCTTATTTTGTTTTGATGTTTTTGTAGTAGGATTTTACATGTTTGTTTTGGTGTGACAAAGGATATTTTGTGGAACTGTGGTTGATTTTGGGTACAAAGATTGAGTCTTATGCTTGTGGTTAGAAGAAAATAGGAGTTCGGTGAAAAGGTATTGGAAAATGGAAGGTGTTAGGGAGGCACGGGTCATGTAATACACATGCCTTGTGCAGCATGATCCAGCACGAGGCCTTCATGTGGCACGGGTCGTTCCTATGCCTTGTGCCATTCTACAAATGGGCAGAATTTTTGCAAATTTAAAATTTTACACTCGTTCCATTTTTGGTAGGATCCTTCCTCCCTAAGCTCTTAATGTTAGTGTAGTACACTGAGAATTAACACCTTCATTGGAGCATTAATCAATAACAACTTTTACTCCAAAAATTTGCCATTTTTAACCAAACCAATTTTACTCTTCTAAACCTCTCTCCTAAGCAACCCATTTTCAGATGCTTTTTTATACTACAAATCTGAAAGTCAGAGTACTTCCTCCCATCCATAAAGGTCAGTTAACCCATTATAAGTACCCCAAAAACATACACCCTGACCTTATAATTTTGGGATTTAAAAAATTGGACACCCTTTCTTAAGAGAAAGCATACAACAAGATTGATACACTATTGATAGGGCAATAGGATTTTTGATAGGGCAATAGGAGAAGCAAGAGTCCATTGACTGTGTAGGTGTATGCATGTGGGTCACAATTCACTGTTTCGATGACCGTATGCTAGTTTCAGCTGGACTAGAGCCCCATAGGTTACGGATAAAGATAGTTTAGTAGCAACCAGGGTTGGTGTAATTCCACCTATGTTGTTACAACCTTAGAGTCACCTTAAGGTGCCTATCACTTTGCCTCTATAGGCCTAAGGAAAAGTATTCAAGGTGGATCACCCGGGACATGATATTATGGGAAGGAACATATCTGCACAATGGCAGGGACATTGATGCACTTTTCTAATTATGGAGGTGATTTCGATAGAAGAAAATAAGAGCACCCATGTGTGACATAAATGGGAAAGTGTTAACTATTGACCAGACTATGTGGCATAAGTATTAAGATAGGTTTATACATAATGTACGGACTCGTCTAATTTTAGTAATTTGTCGAATTGGGAGTTATTAAAGTAATTCAACAAATACCCTTAACTTAATTGTTCAACATCCAAGCTACATATCACCTTAGGATTAAAAAAAATTCATTGGTGTAAATCATCATAACTCTGTTCGACGGACCCATTGAAGAACTTCATAGATGCACTCACCTCAAAAAAGGGTTAACGACCCCTAGTTGAAGCCGCTCCCATCGAATTACCCCCACGAAATCTAGACATCTTAGATTGAAACCTAAAATTTTGGTATTAAAATTCAATTGAATTGGCTCGTGATGGTTTAGAGTTTGGGGCTTTTCTGATTCAAGTCGATTTTTATATACCGCCCATAACTTCCGAACTCAGAATTATTTTTGGAATTATTTGTAAGTCCGGGTTGAACTTCTGAACTCCAAAGCTATTCTTAGACATGTTCCAAATTCGGAACACAGCTAACGGGATAATATTTGAAGAGGGCATTAAAGGCGTTTTCAAAACACCTTTAGTGTCAATTTCACGTGCGAAAACTCTTCCCCTCCCCACCTCCCCCACCCCCTTCTTCAATTCCACAACACTTCTCTACCCATTTTCAATTTTGGAAATCATATAGTATTAAACCCTAGTTCATCCCCTCTATAATTCTAATTTATGTAAATTACCAACCTAGTGGGGAGATTTGGGAGTCGGGATTTTTTGTTCTTAAGGTATGGTTGGGGGGTTATATCAAGTGGAAATGCCTTTCATATGATGTGAAGGTAAATTCACTTCTTTTAGACTATAAATGTGGTTGAAAATATTTCCTACTTTTACATTCATTGGTTTTAATCTTAGAAAATATTTAGTTTTTCATTTTTATATGATGATGATATTTACTTTGGAGGTTATTTATTATCCAATTTCATTGTATAAATTATTTTGATGATTGTAGTGGTAATTTTATAAAATAGATTAATATTTTTTAATCTTTAAAAATTGTACTGGATGCTCCTTTCACTTAATTTTTATTTATTTGTAGGTAGTTTGTCCCAGAGAAGAACTAGCACATTCCCATGATGGAAATACCGAGACAAGGCCCAATGAGGGTGACGAGGAAGAGGGGTCTGAAGAGATAGTAGTAGCTAAAACTCATTGTAGGACATTGAACAGACAATGGGTAGGAAGGAGTTGACTTTTTTTGGTTTTTGACAAGTTGGGTAGATGTTTGTCGGAGGAACGTGCAAAGTGGTCCAGTTGGGTAGGAAAGGTTGGTAGGATGCGGGTAGACATAAAATACAATAATTGGTCTAGGTGCCTAAGGAATATAAAGACTGGTTTGAGAGCAAGGTACTAGTATTGAAATTCATATTATTACAACAAACACCCTTTCATTTTACCATAGTATTAACTCTTAGTTTTTCATATCGTGAACCAAGGAATTCATTGTAGAGGCCATTTGGGATCGATTATCCCGAATTGGAAGATTTGAAGAGAAAAGCTATGTATATATTATCGAAGATTTTGAGAGAGCAAAATACTCATTATCTAGAAATTACATATTCTCTAATAGAAGATGAGATCTGCCATGGTTAACTTACACCCAATTCAACCCAAAAGTTGGGAGGAATTAACGGAACATAATTCCACATTTCTTGTCCTTTTTATGTGTATATAGATAATTGTGTCTTTAATAGTGACTAGGTTATTACATCCTAACAAAGGGTACGAGGGATGATAAGCGGAAAATTTCCAAATTGAATAAAAGTCCCCATCATAAGAGTCGTGGGGGCTTGTTTTACTGCACCCTAACTGGTGAATGAACGTTTTGAAAATAATATCAAACTAGCAATTATTGGGGGGATAACCAAAGATGAAGCAAGGTCGATGGTCACGCCAATCGATGTTGATAACATTGAAAGGTGTGATGTAATCCTAAAGAGCTAGCAAAATAAAAATAGTATGTTCAATAAAAAGCCGGTAATCAAAATTGTGGAAAAGTGGTAAACCCACATTTCTTAGGTATTTATTCAAGTATATATAGATTATTATATTATAACATCAATTTATTTTCATGACTACATTTTGTAGTCTAAGTTGAAACAGGATCAATTGGAAGGCCAATTGTTTTGGACGAGTAAGACCAACATCCTCACAGAAGCCACCAGTAAATTAAATCACTCGGGAAGTGCTAGAGAGGTGGGTGCATCCTTATCACAAAAAGATGTTTTTGGAATTGGTAGGTCTTAAAATAGAGCAAACCCAACATGGTTCACGTATTACAAAAATGGGATCTGATTTGAGAAAAGCGTATAAAGTAACAAGATCTTTTGATTAAGTTGCTAATGCAACACAAAGATCTTTATATTCCTGAGAATTTAGACGACTTAACCCCAAGTTGAACACCCTCGTCCAGAGGGTCGCACCATTCACCAAAGGAGGTAGAGGTTAACCACGTTCCTAAACTCCTACACTAAAAATGAAGATAAAAACCTTGACAAAGCGATCGTGTCGACACCCAAAAAGGTACATATATTTTTCAATATCTCAATTCCTACCAAATTGTCAACACATTCATTTTTTAAGTTATCTTTTAATAACATATAGAAATCAAATTTGTGCGAGCTATACACTGATCAAGGCTTGGAAGGTAGGCCTCTCCATGTTGCCAATGGAATTTCGCATGCATCAATGCTACATCATCACTCGATACAAATTGCGGAAAGTATTTCTCGAGTATCATTGAAAAGACCATTGGTCCGCATCGTCCTACTCCCAATGCTTGATGGCAAGTACAAACATGTAGGACCTGCCTGAGGATATTTTCTCCTATGGTCTCGTCGTTTTATTTATGAGGATCCTCTAGTGGATAATCATTTGAAGGACCCTCCCCCTCTGAATAGAATCAAACAATGGTTCAGATGACAAAAAAGATTAGAGCTCCTGCCACTAGGGATTTAAGGATGCACCTCAATTTATTCTGGTGTTGTACGATTGGATTATCTGGCACCCTCGTAACTCAACATACTTATTCTCTGAAAATGAGTGTGTATTCAGTCAAAAGAAACAAATCATCTCCATGTGGATGGACTTTGAGGACCCATAGAAGTGTGAGCAAGTCAACCAAACAATAATGTCCCTCTACCTATTGTGAGAAATTACTTCAACCAATCACATTTTTTCATTTAACATGCAGAACTATTCTATAAAATTCATGTTATGAATTTATGCTTTCAAGGTACAATTACTACATTGCGAATCATTCATGAAAGAATTGGGTAGGATATTTGTGCCCAGTGATGACCCAAGAAATTGGTTTCACAATCCAATAAAGTATCGACTACATTCGTAAGACTATTGGACGAAAAGATTAAAAAAATTATTTGCACCATTCATTGAGAGGTGAGGGATACAAATATTTTAAATTAAATAACTTTTCTATCAGTTTTTTCATAATTTATAACTATTTCATGGAGCATTGGATATTAATTTTGATTGTCCCAGATAAGAAGGGGTTTTTTTGGTTGAATCCACTACACTTCCAACCATCATAGTTATTCATAAAAAAAATTGATACGTCCATCAAAGATTCAAGCGATAAAAGTTTTTAGATTATCGAGATTAAGGTTTGGTTTTCTTTCCAAATTGACCATTACTTTTCCTTGAGATCAACAAAGTAAGTTTTAAGTTTTTATTGTTGTGCCTTTCACATTTATTTGTCATTCTATGTCAAAATTCATGTATTCTCATAATCATAGATCTTTAAGGCCAACCACAAGATGTATGCTCAAGATGATCTCAACATTGCATTAAACTGCTTAGCAGGGTATTTGGTCAACTCCCGATTGTTATCTTTAAGAAATCCAACCGATATATATTTTTGTGGGAAAAAGTGTCTACCGTGGTTACATGAAATGTCTCGAATGGAATTCCCTAGATGTATATTCCTATCTATAGAGTTTTTTTTTTCTTTGTTAGCATAGTCTATAAATTTTCACTAGTTAGGATGATCATTAATTCATGTTTTTTTCTTCTATAGATATGTATTGCACACTAGAGATTGATGCTTTGTAAGTGTAGTCTACATATTGTTGTAAATATTGGAGTTGTAATATGAGGTTTTTGTTAGGCCCTAATATATATATATATATATGTGTGTGTGTGTGTGTGTGTGTGTGTGTGTATATGTATGTATATGTATATATATATGTGTGTGTGTGTATATATATGTATGTATATATATGCACTAGAGATTGATGCTTTGTAAGTGTAGTCTACATATTGTTGTAAATATTGGAGTTGTAATAT
>JAULKK010286498.1:0-13778 GCA_032355705.1 Rubia peregrina
GGTGTTTTACAAGTGCCTGTGTAAAAATAGAGCACTCTCTCTATTTCTTAGCATCAATATATGTGTGAAAATACTGCTGATATAACAATCTTAGAAACATATATAATGATAAAAAAACATAAAATATTAGAAAATAAGGGCCAAATGAATAAGGACCACATCTAATTCATTGAGGGGTATACAAAATGACACAAAATGTTACAATAAAGTTAACCTAATCCCCATTTTTTCCTTTTCAACACTACATCACCACCCACAATATGACCATTCTCGTCAACCCACAATCCATCACCATGTGAACGTCTACCTATGGATAGTCCAGTGTCATCCTCCAAACTTCGAACGGCTGAGGGAAACTCTGCAATTTCAGCTTTGCTAGGCCATTGAATCTTATCTTCAAAATAGAACGTCTTCCCATGGAATACAATATTCCACTATCATTGCTTGAGCCTTAGTTGTAAAATACTTGGATTTCTTGGGCAGCTATGATGAACTTGTCGTCCTCGTAATCCACTCGATTCTAGTTCACCAATGTAAAACCCATGGGCTTCCCTAAAAGAACCCATACATCATTTTCAACGCATCTACACTTAAAGACAAAACTTTAAACTTAATTTAATCCAACTCCCAAATCTCCTCAATCATCTCATAAAAGGGCATAACTGCGATGATAGGACGTTTGTCTTTGTTCCTAGCCTGCCACATGGTTTCAGATTTAACATACACCCCATTGTTTTGAGTTGTTTTCTTGCTGTCCTTGTCCACTATTGAAAAATGAATTTGTTAATCCCATGCCTCTGGTACCTTTTCACGGTGAAGTTGGGCGTCCAATGAATCTTAGCAGACATGTCGTCCACATTGCAACGATTATAAAACCAATTCACAAACGTTGAAGAATTCTTCAATTGAATATGATTTAATGACTGGTGGGGATAGAGTTCTTCTAATATTGACAAGTGCTCTTCAACATATATTCAGTCTCACTTCTGTTCTTTAAAATGTAAAGATGAACATTCATCCACTCAGCATTGCATGGTGTGTAAAATGTACCTTTGGACCGTGGGGTCTCATTCTTCCTAGGTTTGCTTTGGACCTCCAAGTGCTCTCTTCCCAACCAAATTTGAAGTGAAATACTCAACGATCTCCTTCGTGATGTATGTCTGCACAATGATGGCATCGGGTCGGGTACGATTGTGTACATAACCCTTAAAATCCCCATGTGCCGCTCGAACGGGTACATCCAATGCATCCCCATGAGACCGCATATCCTGATATCCCTAACCATATGGATGACGAGGTGGACCATGATGTCAAAGAATGCAGGGGGAAAAGTACTTCTAAAATAAACATAACACTACAACCCCCTCACGCTCCAACTCATCAAGATGTATCTAGCTAATATTCTTACGAAAAATGGAGTTGAAGAGGAGACACATACGCATGATGAAAAATATCACATCATCCTCTATGACACTGCGGATGGGATTGGGAAACAGTCGTTTCATTAGGACGTGACAATCATGTGATTTCAATGCATCAACACTCAATTTATCATTCACAAAATGACTAATATTAGAAGAGTAGCTGGATGGTACCTTGATTCCCTGAATACACTCACAAACCAACCCCTCTCACTAATTGAAAGATTGTAAGGGGAGAATTGTAGGTACGTTCCTTCCCTTTCACCTCCATTGGGAGAAATTTTCTATAGCCCATATGCACGGTTTTCCTACCATTAATCAACTTCTAGAAATTTGTACATTTCTCTCATACATGACACGTAACCTGAAAGATTAGTACAAGTCGAGAAATCATTAATCGTACAGAAAAACATCGCTTTCAAGTTGAAGTCTGTCCCATGAAAATCATCAAACACATCAAAACCATTAGACCACAAAACTTTAAAATATTCTATAAGAGGGCCTAGATAGGTATCAATGTCATTTCCGGGTTGTCTCGTCCCCGAGATCATCAAAGGAATCAACACATATTTTTTCTTCATGCACAAATACGGAGGTAGATTATATACTGCTACCATAATCGGTCAGGAATTATGTTTCGGTGACATGTTACCAAAGGGATTTATACTATCAGTACACAAAGTCCTCCTCAAATTCCTCAGTTTTGCTGCAAACTTAGGATAAATATTGCCAAATATCTTCCACTAATTCGCATATGTCGAATGATTGATAATATCATCATTTTGACAACCCCTTCTCATGTACCATGTCATGTTCTTCGCATCCTTACTGTTCTTAAACAACCTCTCCAACCTCAGGATAATTGGAAGGTACCACACACACTTGGCAGGGACTCATTTCTTTACCTTCACAACAAGCTCTTTATCAACAACCTCATTTCTCATTTTCTTATAACGAGACACATGGCATAGGGAATAAGCCACCTCATTTTCCGAATCACCTTTGTACAAAACACAACCTTTGGGGCATGCATGCATTTTTTGTACTCCATTCTCATCAGATACAAGATTCTCTTGGCATAATAGTGGTTATCCGGTAAACCATTTCCAGAGGAAAGCTTCTCATTCAAAAACTTGAGCAACTTATCCATGCTAGTGTCACGTCACAAACCAACACCTAGACCTGGAAAAACATAACCGAACTCAAAATCCCAAAATAAAATAACCGAACTCAAACTAAATTGACACCTGAATAGTGAGACCCAATCAATAACCCAAAACAAAACTACCCAATCGAAACGAACCCGAACTAAAATTGCCAGACCCGATGGGACCCAAAACCGAACAAAATCTAAACCCAAATCAAATCTCAAGCCGAATCCAAAAAGGACCTACACCAGAATCGAACCAAAATCCTAACTCGAAAAGGACCCGTACCCGAAAGATACCTGATCATACCCGACTATTACTCGATTTGAAAGGAACCAAATCGATGTTAACCAGAATATGAAGAGATTCAAATTAATGTTAACCCATACTGAACAAGACCCGAATATAATTGAATAGTGTGTATATAATTTATTGTCTTAAATTTTAACTTGATCATATTAAGTTAACAATAAAATTACAATTATAAACAATAAAATACATTATTTTTATTATTGGGTTATTAAGATTACAATAACAGATACATTGAAAATGTGCAATTGATGAAATTATTTTAAGAATATATTTTAAATGTATGATTGAAAGAACATTGTAAATTATTACTTTATAATTAATTTAAAAAATTGATTAGTTAAAATTAATATTAATTAGTTATTTTATTTAGTATTTAGAAAAAAAAATTATAAGATATAATTAGTTATTTTATTTATTATTTAAGACTCATAATTCACAACATGCAAGATCGCATTCTAAATTCGTAACATAACCTATAATATCACATGCATAAAAACAAGTCATTGAATACATCAACAATACTATCCAACAAACTTATTTCATGTCTTCAAGTCAAGCCACATTACAATGATCTAACATGCAAATATATATGGAAACAAACCATTCCCAACATATTCCATCATAGGGGACAAAAGAACAAATAAAATGGTACCTTCAAGGGATTTAATTGATGAGCATTCAATGTTTTCTCATCCAAAGATTGTCATTAATGAACTCAAACACACCAACAATCAACTATTTACTTGCCAAACAATAGGTGGTAGGTAAACATTAATTGCACCTATACACCAGTACAAGCTCATGTCTACCGGTGCTATACATGCTTTTTACTATCGGGCACCAGTATTAGTACCAGAGCTAGCCTTTACTGAACACACCAATGCTAGAAACTTTCATTTCCAGCATTTTTTTTGGAACGACACTGGTACAAAACACTATACTGGTGCTGAAATATATATTTCCCGCGTAAAATTTGCATAAGAATGGGCTTATAGCACCAGTAAGAACCTTACCGGTAAGTTAAATTTTCATTTCCGTCATAATTTTTACATAGGCTTGTTTATATTTCATCGGTTCTTGTTCTCCCGGTGTTAAATTCCCACATTGGCACCGGTATTTGAAATAGTCTATGCTTTTACTGGTGTATATGTGACAACTAGTACCGGTTTCATGGCACCGGTATCATTCTACTAATGCCTATGTACCTTTTTTTTAGTAGTGCTTCCCTCCAATTTTTATTTTAACAGAATGTGCTGTGTTAAAAAAAATAGAGCAAATGACTTTCGTGGCCCTTTATCTATCACGACCGTTCACCTTTTACCCTTTATTTTTTTGGAACCCTTTTTGCCTCTTAGCTTACAAAACTATTGAATCGTGGTCATTCCGTCAGGCCAGAGTATTAGCTCAAAAGTATCTTCCGTTAATTGAGGGTAAAAATAACTTTTCATATTTTTTTATTTACAAACCCAACCCCCTGCTTCTTTTTCTAATTACAAACCAACCCCTCTTTATTTTTACAATCCAATCCCTTCCCTTGCCTTTTCTCCTCCATGTCTTCCTCTCCTTCCCGCTCACTCATTGCCGCCCTCCGCCTCCTCACCTTCCTAGATCCACCCGACCACCACCAACACCACCACCCACCATGATTTTCACCAAACCGTCAATCAAATCTACATCTTATATTTTTCCAAAATAAAAAATAATGAAACATTTGAAAAAAATAAAATCAAGAGGATGCGCATTAGTTCTCCAAGGTGTTAGCATCAAAGTATAATTGTTCAGATGCAAATTACCCATTTGTATAAATTGATTCATCCTTTACCCCATTTTGTGAATCAAGAAAAAACATCAACTCCAAACAGTATATAGTTGTGTTTTTAAAAGAGTTTTGAAGTATAAATTTAAGAAAAGGAAGAAGCGATTAGAACTTGTCGGGATTCATTGTGTAAGATCAGGAATACATTTTGTAGATAGATAGGCTATGAATTTATTATCCCTTTGCCTCTTCTTTTTTAGATTACAAAAATGATAAAATAAAAAATAAAGAGTAAATTAAAAAAAAGAGCTTAGAACTTCTTAGAGGTTAGGTTTCCGTCATCGACAATGGTGGATTTGAGCTATAGATTTGAGGGCGATGTGGGGCTCCAGTGCGGCGGTTTCTGGAGGGGTAGTGAGGGAATTTTTAGGTGATTTAGGGGAGGGGTGAAATGGAAATTTTTGGGGTCGCGAATGGTGGTGGGAATAAGGGTTTCATGTAGTGGGGTTGGAGGGTGGTGGTGGTTATCATGGTCTCGGTGCTAGTGGCGGAAATGAGAAGGGGAAAAGGGAAAAAAGGAAAAAAATCAATTTTATCCTTAAAATTGACGCTTTGACCTAACTTGACGAAATGGCCACGATTCAGCAGTTTTGAAAGTTGAGAAGCCAAAAATGTTCAAGAAAAAAATAAGGAACCAAAGGTGAACGACTGTGATAGTTAAAGGACCACGAAAGTCATTTGCTCTAAATATATATATAATAGGTTAAAATTATGATAAAGTCTTGTTCGAAACAGTGTCATAGCAAAACCATGGACTAATGTGCAATATAATGAAGTTTAATTAGATATGAGATTCCAAATATAATTTAAGAAAGTTTGAGAGAGGAATGAGGAGGGATTTGGGTGCAAATACTACTTTTTGGGGGGTGTTGGACAAAAATAATTGGAGAATTAACGATTTCGGGTCATAAGAATCTCGCTGGTCAAGAATTCGGGTCAGAGAAATTCGCAGATCAATTTTTCTTCTCATTTCCGCGCAATGCGCGGGTTTATATTACCAAACTTGATGTTTTATTTTTAGGTCTTGATGTTTCAACCAAACCTAGTGATGTTTTTCCATAATCCATTTTTTTTACTAAAATCACATGTTTTAAAGTTAAATTTGGATCTTTTATTGTAAATCTTGTGTTTTCATGTTGAATTTTTGACACTTTATACATGTTGACACTAGTCAGTGATATTTCATTATCTTTAATTTTAATTTCTAATTTATACTTTCATTTTAATTAATGTGTTTGTTTTTCAAAGTGTCCTTATAAAATTTGATATTGGTGTTTTTTTAATATTATATTTTTATTTAGTGTATCATTTGAGGTTTTATCGAGTGTTAAACATAGTTAAAAATCACAGGAAGAATGTCACTCTATGTGTGCGGTAACAAAGTTGGGGGGATTTTGGTTTTGGAAAACACTACGACTACTTTAAACTACTAGATTTTCAAACTATTAGAAAGAACGATGTAATTATAATCACAACTAGCACATGAGACGGAATAAAGATGATAACGAGTATTGGGCACAGTTGGTTTATATTTCTAGTTATCCTTTGATCATCAAATAATCATCCTATTTTTATGCATTAATCACATATTGTAGAGAACTTGTCAACATCTTTCGAGTGAAAACATTTCTCGCATCTCCTTGGTTATAGTTAGGGTGAGCGATCGGCGCCACACAATAACCCTTACCCTTGGGTCACCCTAGACGATCAGGGCCATAGACTTCCCCGAGAATAGCATACACATGAAGATCCAACACAACTACCACAATGTCCTATAAGCGAATAACGTGTAGATAGCACAAATATATCTACTAATAACAACTACGAGGATCAGCCATCATGCTAATCATTATTAGTGAACCACATTGATAATGAGTCAAACCCATTCAAATTCATCCTAAATCTAAGAAATTTCATCAATCAATAATCATAATTAGTTGTCACACCCAATTATAACCTAGCTTCACACTTTTGTTTTTTCTATTTGCAATGCTCACCCTCACCATTTTTCACACCATTTGGCCTCTCATTTTTGCATAGATCACCCTTTCAGGTTTTCAATCTATCCGGGCCTCCCAATATTTCCTAAGTTACCCCCTCGGGTTTTTAACTTAGCGAGATTCTTTATATTCAATTTTTTTTCATTAAAAATACTCTCAAAAGAGCTACTTACTACAACTAACTAAACTACTAATCATAAGTATCATCTTATTCGCCTCCCCCATACTTAAATCTTGCATTGTCCTCAATACAAATAAACATTCTAGAATACATGTCAAGGAGAGAAAATAAGAGAATATTCATCACGAGTAACGAACACCAAAAACACGCTTAGTAGTACAACTATAAGATCTAATGGACAAACTACCACAACCACAATATACTCTCCCCACAACCCCCATCATAAAGGTCCAATATCATGCACAACAAATCGAATAGACCATTGAAATCACAATGGAGGGGAGAGATACCTCTTTGGTTTCAAATTTTGTATTTCAAGTGGGTCACGGGTAAATAAGTTCAAGCGGTATTTAGTGGTGGTAGGGAAGGAATTTTGTACTTCGGAGATAGGGGAATGTGTGAGTGTCGTGGACCCTGCACGTCTATATGGTCTATGAGTTGAACTTCTCCTAGCCCCGGTTACTCGCCCTCTATTTTCGCTCATTTTTCTCTAAAATGAAAGGCTTCCTACAAAACAATCATAAAATCCAAGCGTAATAGTGTTCTAAGAATTTTTTTAAAGAGAATAAAAATCAATCATAAATTCCAGTTAAAACAACAAATCTTCACAAATCAATCATTCCTACGTAATTATCCTTAGCAAAAAGGACATCACAATTACATCCACGGAATGTCACGAATTACTGTCCGGATGATCAAAACCAAGTTATTTAACGCCATTAGAACAACGTATTCACAAAGCTCCCCAAAAATGAAGCTACATCAACGTAAATGCATTAAAAGCATCCGGATGATAAAAACCAATTTTATTTAACGTCGTCGGTACGACGTATTCACAAAGCTCCCAAAAAATGAAGCTACACCAACATAAATGTATTAAAAACATCCGGATGATCAAAACCATGTTTATTTAACATCGTCAGCATGTCATACTCTCTTTCTCAAGCTTTATTCAAAACATTCCCCGGGTCTCCGAAGTCACCGTCCATGGTTCCACCCATTCTTGTCTCTTCATGTATTGGTCTCCTACATCGTCTCGCCTTAAATCTCATCTCCATAGCCAAATTGACTTGTGTACCTTGTCCTTTTTCAGGTGATTTTGGGAACTCTTTGAGTGAAGAGGGTTTAGATGATGTTTCTTTAACCCCTTCTTCGCTCGCTAAAAGTTAGTACTAGAGACATTCACATATACAACGTTGTCCTTGTTCAAAATACTAGAAACTTGCTTACATGCTTTACACATTCCATTATCAACTTCAATTAAGGTAATCATGTGGAAATGTTAAAACTCATTGTGCGGCTCATGCAAACTTTCAATTATAGTGACATCATGGCAAGAAATTTTATCCTTTGGAAACTCTTTATCCTTATAGATCTCATAATCTACTTTTCCCCCGTCAAACTCTAATGCAAATGCACCACTATGCACGTCGATCTTAGTTCTCACCATTTTCAAAATGGTCTCCCTAACAAGATAGGGGGCACACTCTCATCATGCGACATATCGAGAACATAAAAATCGGTGGGAAAAACTAGTTTATTCACTTTAACCAACACATCTCGCACTAATCCCTTCGGAATAGCTTGGGAATGATCGACTAGTTGTATGATCACCCTAGTTTCATGCAAAGCCCCTACGTTTAGAGTCTTGTATAGAGAGTAGTGAATTACATTAATAGAGGCTCCTAGGTCTATCATTACCTTTTCAAAAATATTGCCACTTATGACATAGGGGACGGTGACCATGCCGGGATCATTGCATCTAAGAGGTAGTTTCTTTTGAAAAAGAGCCAACACTTTTCCACCAATTTTAATTTTTCCAACATTTTTCAATGCTTTAGTTCTCTTAGGGGTGCATAACTCTTTAAGGAATTTTGCAAACCTAGGCACTTGATTGATAGCATCAAAAAGGGGAATGTTTACCTCATATTTGCAAAAAAAAAACTCAAAAAGGGCTTTATTCTCATCCTTGCGATTCTTGTCCCTCAAAGCCGCCAAGAAAGGTTTTGGTGGAAGGACTTTATCAATTTCTCACTTCTCCGGTGGTTGAGTAGCCACCTCTTTGACCCCTTTGTCCTTTACTATGAGCTTCTCTTTCATCTCATTCCCGATCTTCACAATTTTCTCGGCTCCTTGATTTCTTTCCCACTCCTCAAGGTGATTGAGCTTATATTTTTCTCGGGTTCAATTCCGGTTGCGAGGGAAGTTTTCTGGAATCCCTATCCTCCAACAGGGCTACAGAAGATGCGATTTGGCTAACTTGAGTTTCTTAGTACATGAATCTAGTGGAGGTGGTCTTCCAAATTTGTGACCATTGTGTTTATGGCATGCATAAGCTTCTCGTGCTCCGACCTTGATCTCCCTTCTCAGGGGTTAGATGAGCCTTCATCCCTTGGGTAGCCTTATTTTGATGCCCAATTATACCCTTGATTTCCTTGGTATTGGGCTTGTCCCCCTTGATGATTTGGTTAAAACCACCTTGGCTACCTTGAAAACCACCTAAGATTGAAATTATCATCTGAAAGTTCGTTTGTCTCCATGTTCGTGCTCACAAGGTGGAATTCAAATGAGTGCTTGTTGGAATACTCCCCACTCATACCATGAAAAGATGGTAGACAATGACTCATCCCGGATTTGAGCTCACAAGTTACATTTTCTGGAAGAGGGGGGAAAATGATGCAAAGCGGTTAGGAGCCATGAGCTCCCTCAAGGTTCTATTATCATCCACCATAATTGGTGTAACTATTTGAGGCGGTGGTTGAGTACTTCGTTTAGAAAAACATGCTAGCCTCCTTGCTCTTCGGAGTGTACCCAAAAGATCGGGATCATAGTGCAAAAGTTCTTGTCTATTGGTACAAACCTCAGCCATAAACCAAGAACTAGAGAAACACAACCCTATCCCAAGAAACAATCACAAAAGCAAGCAAATGTCACACACAAGTAAAAACACAAAAATAAAACAAATAAAGAACTACACTAATAATTTAATAAAATACGCCTTTTCCCCGGCAACGGTGCCAAAATTTGGGAGGCCGGTGTCGTGCCTCTCAAACATAGTATTTATATGCCCTAGCTGCGGCTAACTACTAGAAAGTAGATGGTAGCAAGTCGGGGTTGTCCACGAGGAAAAAGGGTTTTATAGAGTGTTAAATTTAGTTAAAAAGTACACGAAGAAGTCACTCTAACCAAAGGGGGTTTGGTTTTGGAAAACACTACGACTACTTTAAATAGCTAAATTAAACAAAACTTGGAGAAAACAATATAGCTACGAACACACTAGCACAAAGATGTAATTAAGATGATAACGAGTTTTGGGCGCAACTGGTTTACATTTCTAGTTATCCTTTGATCATCGACTAATCATCCTATTTTTATGCATTAATCACATATTGGGAAGAACTTATCAACACCTTTCGGGTGAAGGTATTTCTCGCCTCTCCTCGGTTATAGTTAGAGTGGGCGATCGCCGCCACACAATAAGCCTTACCCTTGGGTCACCCTAGAAGATCGGCACCATAGACTTTCTCGAGAATAAAAATACACATGGAGAACCAATACAACTAACACAATATCGTACAAGCAAGAAATATTGGGATAGCACAAATATATCTACTAATAACGACTACGAGGATCGGCCTTCATACTAATCGTTATTAGTGAGCCACATTGATAATTAGTCAAACCCATTCAAATTCATCTCAAATCTAAGCTATTTCATCAATCAATAATCATAATTAGTTGTCACACCCAATTATGCCCTAACATTAATTAACGATAATCACATCGACAAAAATCAAAGGATCCTGGGTTTGACCAAAAACCTAGCGAATAATTAACTCACAATCATCAACTAGGCGATCATCCTAGTATAAATCATGCATTAACTACACAAGAAAGTACAAAATATACTTGATAATCAAAGCACAAAATAGGATCAATCAAATCTCCCAAATCCATACTAAAAATGATTACCAATTGCTCCAAAGAGTGTATTTAGCCTATATTAGCTAAACCCATAACAAATCTACAAGAATCCATGGAAAACATAAGAGAAAAAAATGAAGAAAATTGTGTTTTTAGGGTTTTTGGAGAGAAATTCGGATAAGAAGAAGATAGATGAAAGAAGAGGCTAAAAATAGAAATTTAAGTTCTCAGCCCAACTCTGTTGCTATGGGCCACAAGGAAGGTCTGCGGCCCGTAGAGCTCCCTTTGACTCGCATAATAATCCGTTGGCTGGGATGCGGGATGCAGGACACTGCTGCGGCCCGCAATGGAAGCGCTGCCCTCTTCTTGTTTCCATCGCCACGGGTGAACCGCTGATCCATTTTGGGAGTTCTTGTAGTCGATTTTATATTGCTCGAGAATACAAATCCAATGGTACTCCCCTCAGAGGATGGTTCTTCCCGGATCATACACAAACTCGTTTCAAACTTCCAGATCACAATTCATCTGCTTCTTCGTCTTCCTTCTTCGACCATTTTATCTTCTACCACGTTTTGACTTGTGGCCTTCAATATTATACCATCCTAGTGAATGGGCTTCAATAAAATACTCCAAAGTACTTACGAGAAATCTATAAATTAAGCTGACCAAAAGGAATCTAGATGATCGTAAGGACCAAAAATCCATTAGACTCAAAAGAGGTTACGAAATGAAGAAGTTAGATATAAAAACCAAAAATGGATATCTAAACCCCTCATGATATAAACCTACCTAAATCTAGTAATCTTCCAGCAAAAAGATAACAAAAGAGATGTTAAATGCTTCAGAAAATACATGCATTTAGCGTCTCATCAACCCGGCTAAGTTGGAAACCCGAAAGGGAAATTTAGGTGAGAATGGAAAGAAAAGTTTGTATATGTCGAAAGGTCTAGATAAAAATGAGAGGCTAGGCC
The DNA here is from genome assembly GCA_032355705.1 of Rubia peregrina. NCBI lineage: Eukaryota > Viridiplantae > Streptophyta > Magnoliopsida > Gentianales > Rubiaceae > Rubia > Rubia peregrina. Next base: position 11,774 of record JAULKK010286498.1, read on the forward strand.
CGGCTAAGTTGGAAAGCATAGGAAAAAATGAGAGGCCATCTGGAAAAAGGTGAGATGGTGAGCTCGGCATGTGTGAATGCCAGGATGAAAACCTAAAAGGGCTCCTAGGTAAATTGAGAGAAAACAGAAACTAAGTTGAGGATTTCGGCATTATCCTTGGTTGTAGCTGAGTTGAGAATCTCGAGTTATCCTTAGTTACAACCAAGTTGAGGATCTTTTGGATTATCCTTGGTGGTTTTTTCGACAACAACTCTTGGATTGCTTTTGGCGGACTATTCAGCGGAGTAACCTAGTTCAACACTTATCATTTTTTCTTACCTTTTTCTTCACAATATTTTGGGTGATTAGGTTACTTTAGTATCTTTGGGGAGTGTGAGAGTTGTGATATTCTTACTTCTTTGATGGGAACTAAGGTAGCTTGGGAATAACTTGAATGCATTGGCTAACTTATCTTTGCATGCTACATTTCGCTTAGATCTTTTCTCATTTTTGTTTACTCGAGGACGAGTAAAGGTTTAAGTGTGAGGGGATTGATTTTCTACATATAGCATGCGTTAGCTGATACATTTGACGCATTTATTATCATTTTTTGGTTGATTGCTATTTTTAGTTAGCATTACTCGACAAAGGGTTTATACGGCCATTATTGGTTTTCTTGTCTAAATCCTGAGTTTTGTAGACTTAATTGAAGCTAATGTACCCTTTCTTTTCACGTGCACCTAGATCTTCCTTTGTGATCTCATTAGTAGGTTTCCCGTGAGTACTTTTTTATTATCTTTTTTGTAGAAGGCTGTCCGCAAAGGTGGTAGTAGATATTTGAAGGTCATTCGCAAGGATAGTAGAAAATATTGAAGTTCATTCGTAAGGATGGTAGTAGATTGAAGGCCACAGACTCTAAAGCATTGTAGTAAATGGAGTAGAGGCCAAGAAAGGCGGATTCAAAGTTCAAGAAGGCCAAGACCGAAAGACAAGAAGCGAAGAAATCGTAGTTTGAGAGTTGTACGGAGTTCTGGGAACTATCCGAGAAGAATCAGCTCTTGAGGGAGGTACTATCGCTATAAAATCGAGTACACGAATTCTCAAATCAAACTAGCAGTTCACCCGTAGTGGAGCAAACAAGTTAGTCGACCGAACCAGCCACGGCCAGAACGGACCGCACTAGGCCAACACGAAGGGATCCTAGCACGGCCGGTGCCGACACTCAACACGACTTGTATCAAGAAATACAGGTCATGCTAGAAGCCTCTAGTACAGACCGTGCCAAGTCCAGATGCTCGTGCCCCATATCCTCTTTTCACTTCAATATTCGACTAAGTATGGGCACAGACCGTTCCGTTTGACATGGTTCACACCATTTCAAGTCAATAATGCCAAGAACAGCCCACGGGGTGAGAATAATGACATGGCCCGTGCCATGATACTGAGCAAAATGAGGTTCTGATTGACGGCACGTACCAAATGACACGGGATACGCATCAGAAGATAAAAATTGAGGGTCCAGCTGACGGCCCATGCCAGTTGACACAGATAGCACTAGCACGAGGCCTATGATTTGTTTCATGATCGACGGCTCATGCTGGCATGAGGCTACAGACCGTGCCACGATTGACGGTCCATGCTTGCACAAATGGGCCTCAGTTGGCACAGACTATGCCACACCCCACCTCACTTGCCGTTTGCGGCTGCTAGGGTTTTTGGCCTATTTTAGGCTCAATTCCCTACTACTATATATATGGACCTATGTCTACTAGAGATTGAGAGGAATGCCCATTTTTCATCTTCAATAGTAGGCTAGAGAGAGAAAATACTCTTCCTTCTCTCTAGATTCTTTTGTTTTCATCTCTTTATTTTTCTTTTGCCCAAAGACATTGAATCCAATGAAATAATTGGGTTCAATGCTTTGGGAGTAGTTAAATTACTTCAGGAACATATTTGTATTCATGTATTAATGTCTATTTTGTGAGATTTCTAGATCTACTTATTTCTATGTGTTTTGTGATTATTA
>JAULKK010286527.1:0-13774 GCA_032355705.1 Rubia peregrina
ATTTCTTCAGTCTCGGTCGTAGATCCTCCTGGGGAAGACCCCACACCGAGTAATCATATTTTTTATCCATGGATGTATATTCGATTGAGATAACCGGTGAAACCCAAAACCAGAATGGAAAGATCAGAATGTAGGAAGGGGCGTCGACGTTGGGGGTGCTTTGAAAAATCTCCAACCGTAGTGACCGTATTAGGAAACTTTTATTTTAAATTTTATGTTTAAAAATTAGAGTTAAGTGTTAAAATGACCATAATTTTAGATTGAAAGTGCCAATATAAACCTACAATCTCATAAAGTGTCAAAATAACTTTTATCTCCGCTGACTTTTTTAGTCATTGTTTGTTTGGTCATATGTTGATGAAAAATAATTTTATCTTTGACTTAAAAAATGAAAACCCTCCTTCATTTCTTTCTTCCCCAACCACCTTCCCCTTTTTCTTTCTTCCCCTGACAGAGAGAAAGTAGGCCCTTTAATCCTCATTTACCCAAAGGTGAATGTTAGTAAGATACGAACGACTCTGGTAAGTTCCTTCCTTTCTTTGCCTTTAGAAGGAATTAGAACTTCATCAAGGGCTAGATACTCTAGATGTGACAGACAACTAGTATCCAATGATTTGGATTTTTCGAACACATAAAAACACATGAACTTCTTTTGTTTTAATCAAATGTGTAATCGTTTCATTTTGTCCGGTGGCCATCCATTTTGTTCAACCGTTTAGATCCATATATGGTTCACTTGTTTAGAGGGTTTCTCTCCCCCCATTTGATAATTCTGATGAAACTCTGAAGAACATGGCGGCGTTGATGATTCAAACAACTTCTTCGGGATTCACAGGACGGCGACGCAGATATCTCACCCGGCTGGGGAGGGGAAGAAGCGAATGGAGGGCAGCGAAAGAGGAAGGAGGAGAGGGAGGTGATACCGGGAATCGATGGTGGTGAAGGGCGGTGAAGGGTGGTGGGAGGGAGGTGAGTAGTTCATAGGCTGTGAGTGGTGTTTATCGGGGGCGACAGGGGTGACTGTTGGGTGGTGGCGAGCGACGGAGAAGGAGGAGGAAAAGAGGGAGGTGGCTATGGGGCGGTGGAAAAAGAAGTGAGATGAGAACAGAGCAGGCGATGGATGGTGGCTGATGTTTGCCGGAGATAGGTTTGAAGAAGAAAGGGGGTAATTTTGTCATTTTATTTTCGGTCATGCCTGATATCATTTGGTCAATGTCGGAATTAGGGAATTTTGTTATATTGGCACAATTTTTTTCAAAAATTAGGGTTAAATTGGCACATACAATAATTAGTTAGGGTTAAATTGGTACTTTTGAAGATTGCATGGTTATATTGGCACTTTCACCCTAAAATTAAGGTTAGAAATGTATTTATCCCTAAAAATAATTATAGCTATCCTTTTTTTCAAACGCAGAATCTATGTATGGTATGGGTACATAAGAGAAGCTCTCGGGAAAGATGGTTATGGACGATAGGCTAGAGACTATTTTGCAAAATGAGGTTCAATTTGTAATGGATTCGAAATTGGTTATTAATTAAAAATATTGATTTTATTTTTATTTTAAAATTTTCTCTGTTTCTCTCCTTAACGGTTTCTTTTTCCTCATTTCCATTCTGCATTTTCTCTCTCATCGTTCTTCTCCTCTATGTATCTTGACTTTATTTTTTCGATTTTCTTCATTCCTCGCCACATTTTTTGCCGTTTCTTTCATTCTTTCACTTTTTCAAATTCATTTTTCATTATGACGTTTTCGTCTGTCGATTGTTGAGTGATTTTTGTAAGGTCACCTTTCACTGCAGCGATTCTGGTGGTATAGTATGTTATGTAGTAAGTGGATATTAACCTAATGGATTTAGGTTGCACAACAGGTAATCAAACGGTTGCTCATCACTATGAAGTACTACTATTTTCCTATAGCTCTTGTTGTGAATTCAATTTTTTATCACAATACTTTTACGAAGTTTAAGTTCAAATCACCATACAATTTAGTGTAAAACTAAGAATACTAGGTTAAACTAAGGACTTTTAATTATCATTTCCCAAAAATTGAATCATTAAAATACTTAAAGGTAATCTTTGCTCATCACTAATAAGGAGTTCAATACTTATTGGTGAACTCGCTTACTGGTGGTCAATAGATCCCAATTTAGTTGTTATGGGATCCCAAATAAGCCTGAAAAAGTCTAACACGGATTTAAAAAATCCTTTGATTACTAATGTTATAGTCTCACACGGGCCCCACTATCTCGTGTAGGACATAACCAGTTGCTTATCTTTAAGTTTTAGATTATTGGCCATCATGTGATTGCACTTAATACTGAGTCAAACATATTAACCTATATATCTCGTCATTTCAAGTAACCGGTAGTAGCATGGATCATCACCAACCTCCACTCATTTCCTATTTTCTCCCAATTTCCCCGCTATAGGCATAAATTCTCCGACCGCCCAGCAAACAACGTCAACTTGCATATTGGACAACTGGTTTCTACTACTGGTTCCTGCCTGTGCCTCTACTTCTTTGAACGGTAGTTTCTATCTTCCCCCCCTCAAGCTATTATCCAAAAGTCTTCTTGTTGCAATGGTGAATTTTGTTGGAGCATAACGAACCTTGTTCCCCAGCTCGAGCCTCCGCGGTGCACATACGTATACTTCGTGTTGATTGGCCTTTTCAAATCCTGAGAATGTGGCAAAGTGGTTGTTCACCTTGGAAAATTAATTTATGTACTCTTGTGACTAGATCGATCACCAAAATAAAGGGCTTTGTTGCACTCTCATTCTTCTCTGATTTTCCGGGATCAGATGGGTCAGTCAATTCCTCAGACACATAATTTTTCTCGGTAATCTTAAGTGCTCTCATTACTCTATCAATTTTTGCCAACTTCTTCTCCTAGAGCTTCATTTGTACACTGATATTCATATCCTGGGCTACTGGCCGAAATTGAAATCAGCCAAGTCTGGCCCAATTTGCTACTATATGTTTCCTCGTTCTCTGAATTTTGGACCAAAACCTTTATTCCACCACTCCCTACCATCTTCTCCTTCTGACCACTCTCGATCCCACCATGATTTCTTTCACAAATGGAAACAATCATTCAATCTTACCACATACCAAATTTTAATTCTAATCATTCAAATTTTCAATTCAAGTTTTCCTTTTTGACTCAAATGATGAAAAAAGGAAAAATATTTTTGCGTATTTTCCCCAAATTTTGTAATTTATTTTTATAGTGAAAAAAACCCAAAGATGTTACACCCCTTCCTCACACTTAGACAACACAGTAACCCCATTGTGTAAGAAAGAGATAACCTATATATGCAAAGGATTTAAAAATATTATATTATGAAAATATTTTATAAATGAAACTAAAATGCAACTAAAAGAGAAAAGAAACGAAAAAATGAAAAAAACTCCACGGGCGACTAATTAGCCTTAGGGTCAACCACTGCATCCTGGCCAAATTGTCATGCAAGTTGAATTTATGAATTTGTTAACATGGAACTGTCAGTATGGGAATATCGCCCTTAATTATCCTGGGAGTTTAAATTCAAAGTTTTTGATCTGCAAATGGTCGATATGGGCATAGTGACCAAAAGGGGCTGGGAGTCAATTTCTGGAGTTTCTGATCCTGAAAAGTGACTGGGAGTTGATTTCCATAGTTTTTGACCTGGAAACGATCGGTATGGGCAAACCAACCAAAAGTCTGAGAGTTGTATTCTTTGGTGGAGTAAAGCTGCTTGATTATTTCAAAAAGTGTTTAATCCATGTCATCCACCGTATCCTTGCCTACTTATTTATTGAAAAGTACACGTTCCAACTTGTCATCCCTAGAGTACATTTTCTATAAAATCATCAACCAGTGGGTCAATCTCATCAAGGGTAAATATAGATTCAGAATCATCTACATGTTTCATGACATCAAAAATATTGAAAAAACTATATCTCCATAAAATTCAAGGCTAAGTTTCCCTTATAAACATCAATATTTGTTTTCTCCGTCTTCATGATGCCCTTCCTAGAAGAATTAGGAACAAAATAAAATGAATCATCCAGATCAATAATGTAGAAATCCACATGAAACATCAAATCATTTACTTTCACAGGTACATCTTCTGGTATACCCTCAGGTTATGCATTTGATCTATCTTCTAATTACATTATGACATGAGTATCTTTCAATGATCCTAACTGTAAGTCCTTATACACAGAGAGAGGCATTACCTTAACTGATGCGCCTAGATCTAGCATGGTCTTTTCAAAAGTTTTCTTACCAACTATGCATAGAATAAAGAACATTCCAGGATCCTTCAATTTTTATGGGAATTTATGTTGAATAATTGCGGATGCATTTTTTTAAACACAGTAGGATACTTCTCATTAATATAGACTTTTTTTATTACAATTGTTCACGGCTTGTGCAAAAATTATGTGCATTTGTGACAGCTAGCTTATAAACTTTTACAATAGTGAAGAGCAGAAATACCATAGCTAGAAACTTGATTTCCCTAACTATTTTTCTGATGTCTGGAGGAATACCTAGGTAGTTTTTGATTTAACGCAGGGCATTTTCATAATTCGATCTAATTGTCACGTTTTCTAACTCCCTTGTGCTTGCCTCCTTCATTTCTCCCAGAATGGCTATTTGTTCAGCTTGCACAGGAGTAAGGGCTTGAAAATTGTAGTACCCCATCCAGCCTTTCTCCAGTCCACTTGTTCCGGTACACCATGCCCCTACCCCCTTCCCTGTAGCTTCGTAAAATACTGCATCTGTGTTGATTATTGAGCTCCTCTGGAATAGATGGTCTATCATCGTGCCTTTCCTTTTCCAGAGAAGTTAATATCCCCTACCTTCGGTGTCTCTTGGATTGAGTTCTCTTATATCCTTGGATGATGGTGCGGTCTCTGAGATGTGTTATGCTGATTTGGCGGCTTCGTTTGTCTCTGTTGACTGCCTTTATTGGTCTCCTTTATTAGGTCCCTGATGATTGCGAGAGCATGATCAATTGAGAAATTAGTGAGATCGAAGACAACCCTATTCCTTGCTCACCAAATGGCCCATATAATTTAGCATGCTAGTTCTTTATCTTCCTTCTTTGGTCCCATTTTAAACCATTGACTAAGCCATTCTTTTAAGGATGACGGTTGTCCTCTGTTGAAATCCAGCTCTATCCTACGCACATTGGAAGATCACGTGTTCTAAACTCTCTTCGGCTCTTGAGCAGACGTGACACATTGTTGAAAGATTCAGCTCTCTTTTCCTCAGATTTGGATTTGTGGGACATGCCCTCTGTATCATTCTCCAGATCAGACATTTTACATTCTCTGGGATGTTCCCATTCCATATGGTTTTCCATAGATGGCTTTCTTATATATCTGGGTGGCCGTTTCTTGATGTTAATGTTAGGAGACTTTTCTTAAACTCGCATGCAGTGTGGTAGCCTGATTTGAAAGTGTATTTTCTTAACAGCTCTTTATCCCATACCTTGTAGTTATTCTCCCCTAGACTGTACTGAATTATATGAATCTTGACAATTTCTCCGACAGTCTCTTGTTGGAACAACACCTGTAATAGTTGCATTCTCCAGGCCTATTTGCATCGATAAGGTCACTAACTTTGAAATCCAGGTTTGGCAAGGTGTCTTGCTCATAGCGGATGAGGTTCACTTGATTTGGTATCCAGTTAGACTGGATGTCCACTTTGTTTCCCGGCACAATCTTCCATTTCAAATGTGGTTTGATAAGCTCAATACCCCTATAATATACCCCTCCATCTCCATGAATATGTTGGCTTCTATTTGGTTCTCAGTGGATCCCGCCTTTGACAGTACTTTGCTAGAAAAAACTTGGAGAAAATGACTCTTTGTTCATGAGTATTGACTAAGATTATTTTTCCCAACATCGCTTGATTCATTTGTGTTGTCGAACAAATACAGAGACCCCTTTTCCATTTCGAGGTACATATCTTCACCCCATGCTTTCCAGTGTATTCCTCTACCTTCAGGGTCACCGCCTATATGAACCTTTCTATGTATCTATCCACTTCCTTCGCAACTATTGTTGGGACCGTGAAACAGCGTATTCCAAAAGTATGATAAGAATTTAATATCATGATCAGACACTATGCTCGCAGGGATTCCATGTAGCCAAACTACTTCCTTAAGAAATAAATCTGCAACATGCGTTGCATCATCTTTTTTTCCTACAAGGAATAATATGTGCCATTTTCAAAAATCTATCAACCACAACAAAGATAGAATTTTTTACCTGATTGAGATTGTGGTAAACCGAGGACAAAATCCATGGAGATATCAACCCAAGAAGTGTTCTCACAACAAATTATAAGTTTTAAGTGCACCAAAATGTCCCATAAGACCACCTGAATGAGTTTCTTTAACAAGTAATTCACGCATAGAACATTGAGAAAAAAAACCCATTATCTTAAAACAAGAGCCCATTATGTTGAAAAAATATATTTCATAAGCACCATTCTCGCATGCAGCATAGACAGATGAAAAATCAGAATCAGTGGCATATTTACAAACAAAAACCCTAGACTGATACGTTTTAATCGTGTAAGTAAAACATCCCTACGACTCAAAGCATCAGCAACAACATTTTCTTTACCCTTCTTATATCCCAATACATAAGAGAAAGATTCAGTAAAGCTAGACCATTTAGCATGGCGCTTATTCAACTTCATCTGACTCTTCAAGTATTTCAAAGATTCATGATCAATGTGAATGAAAAATTATCTTTGCAATAAATAATGTTGCCATGTTTCTAAAGCTCTTACAATAGAATAGAATTCTTTGTCATAAACATGATAATTAAGAGCACCACCCTTTAACTTTCCACTCAAGTAAGATATAGGTCAATTATCTAGCATTAAAACAACACCAATTCCAACACCAGAAGAATCACAATGAATCTCTAAAGTACCATTAAAATCAGGTAAAGCAAGAACACGAGCATTACATAATTTTACTTCCAATTCATTAAATGCATTCTCTTGGCTTTTACCCCACACAAATTTCACATACTTTTTAACTAGTTCATTTAAAGGTGCAACAATAGATGAAAAATCACGCACAAACCTTCTTTAAAAACTAGCTAAACCATGAAAATGTTTCCCTTGGTTGGCGTTGGTAGGGGTCTGCCAGAATTTAATTGCTTCTATCTCAGTTTCATCGACTTTGATGCCATTCTGAGACACTAGAAAACTGAGAAACACCACTTCTAAAGAGCAAACAAGTACACTTCTTGATATTTGTATACAATTTAGACTTACGGGGTGAAACAAGAACCATTTTAACATGCTCAATATGCTCATTAGTCGATTTAGAATAGATCAATATGTCAACAAAATAAACCACAACAAATCAACCAATACACTTTTTTAAGACACGATTCATCAACTGCATAAAAGTACTAAGTGCACCAACTAAACCGAAAGGCATAACAATCCATTCATAAAAACCAAACTTAGTCTTAAATGAAGTTTTCCATTCATCACCTTCCCTGATTCGAATCTAATGATAACCCAGAGTTAAATAAATCTTAGTAAAAATCACAGATCTATGCAAATCTTCAAGCATGTCATCTAATCTAGGTATAGGATGGCGATACTTAATGGTTATCTTTTTATTAACACGACCATCAATGCACATATGCCAAGTTTTATCTTTCTTAGGAACTAAAATGAGAGGCACGTCACAAGGGATTAAAGATTCACTCACATAACCTTTTTGAAGTAAATTCTTAACTTGTAGTTGTAGTTCCTTAGTTTCCTCAGGGTTGACTTTATATGCCGAATGATTCGGAATGACCGAACCCGAAAACAGTTTGATCTGATGTTTTATGCCTCACATGGGTGGTAATTCATGAGGTATTTCATCTGGAAAGACATCGTCAAATTCCTGTAACATCTTAGCAAACCGCGGAAGAACATGCATAGGAATATCTTCCTTGGCGAAGTAACTTTCTTTAAAATGTAATATAAGCACAAAATAATGATTAGAAAAAGAATGATTCACATCCCTTATCAAAGCATAAAACAATTTATCATAGTCAATAGAAAGTTCACGTCTCATCATATAAACCGATGGTAAAGGACTAAGATGTGAAGACAAGATTTTTTTGTAACTTTTCAAAATCATTCTGCGGCTTACTTGACTTACCTGATGGATCGGCCTTCCCTGGGATATTTTTTTTGAAATTGCTAGGGTTTTTTGTCTCCCATTTTCACCTTTTGGTCGATCTTCTTCAAACCATGGATAGGGTTTAATTCTCCCTTTGTGCATTAGTCGCAAACTTTTATTTGTCAACTTTCATTCGCTTTTGAGCCTCAAGAACTTTCACAGGAGATAATGATGTCACTGTCAAAATCATCGGTGGATCCAGCAGCAGAGGCCTCTGAGTCAATATAATCGTCGCTGACACGACCTTTCTTTAGCAGCAACCGTTCAACGGCTCCAACAAGGGGAATTGCAACAGAGCTTGCATTCTTGGAAATGCAACAAAGTTCATGTTCACATTGATCTCGCTGGTGAAAAATGGAGATCACTGGTGGAAAACGAAGATTATCGGTGGGAAACAGAGAAGAAGCGGAGATCAACGGAGGCATGCGGTCTTCTGGCAAAAAATGGCATTTTTTTACTAATGCCTGGCTTTCTATGGCGGTTTCCGGCGGTTACCTGGTTCTATACTTAATCATAGTTATTTTGTTAGTGTAACCATCATGGATAGATTTACAATTAAACTGCCAAAGCATTCTTAACAAAATATGACTAGCTTCCATAAGTTTAACATCTCATAAGATAGAATCATGATATTTTCTGATCTTAAAGTTAATCATGCATTGTTTGTTCACCTTAATTTCACCACTACCATTTAACCAAATGAGTTTATACAGCGATGGATGAGTAGTAACAGGCAAAGACAATGATTTAACAAGAAGATTAGAAACAGTCTTAGCACAAGATCCTCCATCAATAATTAGTAAACAATTCTTATCTTTCACAAGGTAACCAATATGGAAACTATTGACACAGTGTACCTTAGATTTGACCATTTGAAAATTTAGGAGTCTCAATGACACGAAATTACCTTGTGTTTCCAAACCTTGTTCACCTTGAGGCCTAGGAAATCTCAGTTCGGATTATCCAGTCAAAAATTGGAATATGAAGAAGATGAATATGTTGATATTCCAGCTTTATATGAAAGCGGGGAAGAACGGGATAATCCGAACTGAGATCTCCTAGGCCTCAAGGTGCTCTCAACTAATACTGCTTTCACCAAAAAATCTCTCATAGACACATGTTGTTGAAGCTTAACCGGTATTTCAAGATTTTCCCGGAAGCCTTCTATAAAATGATTCTTGATAAGTGTGTTATCTTCTTGCATCCTGACCCTTCTCATGGTAAACTCGAGATCCTGCAAGTTTTCGTCAACAGATCGATTTCCTTGCTTCATATTGCTCAAATAAAAATGTTGTTCCATCAAATATATAGGTGGAGCATGATATTGTCGAAGCTCGGACTTCAATCTCTCACAGGTGGAGATAGGTCTTTTACTAGCAACCTGTCTCAATTCTCTCATATTCTTCCACTATTAGACACATAATGAGTGAAGGAATACTGAGAAAAATTTACTTTTTCTTTCTCCCAATAATTGTTGAGATCAAACAGATTCTCAATTTGTCGCTCCCTATCAAGATACTTTGCCGAATTGTGTTGACCATCAAATTGAGGGATGTCATATTTTAATCCCTTGATGTCTTGAGCTGAATCTGAGCTCTCAATGGAATCCAAACTTTCTCTCCCCTAGAAATGACGTTTATTGTGGTGATGCTTTCTAGAAGACCCTCAGTGTGATCGTATTTCCAAAGCATCATCAGATTCTTCCTCCGAACTACCATAACCATAAAAACTGTGGATGAATGCTTAGAGATCATCCCTCTTGGCCGATGATGGAGGTGTCGATTTGGACATTCTGTCAACTTTTCCACCAATCGTTGCACTTCACTAATGAGTGCATTTATTGCAATAGTAAACCGATCTGGATTAATAGGTTCATTTGGTTTGAACCGATGTCACTCCTAACTATCTAGAGGTTGATCTTGTGATTGATTACCACGTCTACCATCGAAGGTGTTTGTCAATGGTAAATTGTTGGGATCACCAACAAAAGGTGGGAGAAATGGATTATCGTCCGCCATCTCCAATAAGAACTGCTAAGAAAAATAAACAGTTAGTAGAAAATTTTCCCCCTCACTTTGTTTAGTAAGGTTTCTTACCAAGTGTATAACACTCACAACTCATAAGGAGAAGGCTAAAATGAGAGCACTGCAGTTTCAAAGTAAAATAGGAGATGAGTATAGCAGAATTTAATTTGAGTTTTAAAAAATTGATAAACCAAAATTGGCCTTTACAAATTGTAATTCCAGACTCTTAAGAGAATAAATAACAAAACAAGCAGTTTGAATGACTTGAATCGGAGCTATATTGAATGTGTTATGATCAAAAGAAGTACACTTTAAATAAGCAACACGTAAGTTCCAAAAATTCAAGTAACTTTTCCGAAATCGCATAGGATTAAATACCCAAACCTGAATTCTTTTTAGAATAGGATTTTCTTCACCTTATTGTTCCCCATTTCAAATATTCAAATCAATTTCCCAACCCAAAAATATTTTTATTTCCTTTTTCGTTTTCAAATCGAATTTCCTTTTTTTCCCTTCTGGTGATCTGGGTTGTTTCCTTCTCGACGATGAAACTTATCCCCCATCGTCTCACTGTTGACCTTGGCCCATGTTATTTTGAGGCCATATCTAGTATTCCTAGTTTGCCTCGATTTTGTACCACTCTTGCGGCCCACATTGAAATAGTGCTTTATCCCTAGATGTCCAGTCAACTCCTGCGCCTCAACGTATTTCGGAGAGAACCAACTAGCTCCGGGTTTAAGTGACATTCCACCTCTAACCACAACTCATCTGCTGATTCCTCAATTTAGTTGGTTCGAACCTCCACTTAGTTTCACCCAAGCTTCATCTTGGTCAAGGATAGGTCACCCAGGTTTGGGTCCATAAGTAATGACAATTTCCCTATGAAGACTCGCTTTCGGTACGGCTCCGGTAGGTTCCTTTAACCAAGTCACTGCCTATGAGTCGCCAGCTCATTCTTCAACTGGCACGCAGGGGGGAGGGGCAAGGTATTGACAGTGATTTAAAAATCTCGCAGAATGTGATACGATGAGATAAAATGCAAATACAGGGAATGAGATACCTGTTCTTAACGGTCAAAGCGAGCCCCTTTCTTTGATTATGATTTAAAGTTAAAGAATTTGGAATGAATAAAATCTCCCCAAGTAGGATTCAAACCTATGTATGACCAATCGATTAACAGCTGAACGCTGAGCTACCAAGGAACAATGGTAGATTATATTTCATAGAGTTCAATTCCTCTTCTCAACCCATGAACAATATGAGCTAAAAACTTCCTTCGTAACCCCTGGAACTTCTTCGTAGCAGCTCCCTTCCATGTCTCATTTTAGAGGGTGCCACAAAGTGGCTCTAATTCATCATATTACACTCATATCCCAATTCCATTCATTTAAATATCCCTTTGGCGTCATTGACATAAGAGATGTCGGTTCCAGTCTTTTTCAACCACAAATTTGAATTTCAACAATATATACCCCTCGCAATCAGAATTTTATTCCCCAGGTAAGTAGAATTTAAGTACAATTCCCAAATTTCAAAAATTGTAAAACAGCCCTCAAACTTTTAAAAATTACAAAATAGCCCCAAAATTTAAGATTCCAAACCCTAGATCTCGGATTTTATCCCCAAAAATCTGCTACCCTTTGTTTGTGTTTTCAATTTTTTTTTGGAACAGTTGCCTCTCTTTAAAGCGTTTGGAATAAGAAATCAGCGAAAATTGCATCTCAGTTTAAATGAATTTCGAGGTATTCAAAATTCTAAGGATCAAGAATATGACACTATATCTTAAAAATGACACAAAATACTCTTTTTTGTATAAGGTGCAATCAAGAATTCAAAAAAATATATTCAAGATCACAGAATCAAAGAACGATAAAGAAAATAAATGAGATTATGAGCATGCAATAATTTTTCAGAAGAGTGGACGAAAAATATCACAAGGACATAAACTGTATAAGCTATATAAACACTACAAAACTAATCGGGATGTGAAGGCTGCTAATACTTATTAACGTTCAGACCTTTCGGCATCATCCTGACTCGATTGATGAAGGTGAAGACGGATAGTATTATCGAAGTATTCCAACTTTTAGACCATTCGATGACCTTCGACTCTAAATTCAATCCTCATGTTAAGAAAGATCAAACAAACACAGTTAAAATTACAACATGAAAGAGTTTATAACATTAATAAAAAAATTCAAAATAAATTAAAGCAAAAACTCGAAACCCCTATTGATGAACTCGTCCAAGGACCTTTTGCTTTGCTCTGTTGATGAATCTCCTTGCGAAAACTCTAGATTGCAGAATTTAAATCTTTGACCGTATTAAGGGATATGCAAACCCTAATATGACCGCACAAAATTGATCACAACTAGCTCTCGGGATTGCTCTTTATTTCAAAATTTGCTCACTAACTACCCCATAGGATTAGTTCACAAATAAAGGGTAATGATACTTAATTAGTCTGCAGAATTAAGCAACAATGAAAATGCTCTCAAGCAAAGAGTATAACCTTAAAAATTCTGAATATATGACTGATAAAAGGTGTCCAAAAACTCGGCCAAGTCTCCCATATTTATAGGGTTGAAATCAGCCAAACCCTATTTCCAATCAGAACGGAATTTGATAATTTCTATCAGAAATTGAGAAGACTTATGGAAATTTTAAAAAGGTAAAACCATATCTAACTAAAATACCTAAAATAACCTGATTATGGCCAAAATTCATCAAGATGATTTCTTACAATGAATATTGTCTTATCTAATCTTACTAAATCTAATTCTAATCAAATCAGTATTGCATATTCTAAATCTTAATGGACTAATTTTCAAAATTAAACTCTTTAAAGCCCACGTGACCGAATTTAATTTAAAATGAAATAATTTATAATGATCACACTACCTCATTAAAAAAACTCAGTGGAAAAAAGCATAGTGTTCTTCACGATATCTTCAATTCCTCGACACTCTTGAACCATTAATCCAAAACAGTGTCGATGTTAATTTCTTCTTCAAATCTTGATCATAAAGTTGATCAATTAAAGCATTTAAATCCGTATCTCTAAGCTCCATTCCTGTCTCGGTCATAAAACCCACCATGTCACTTAGAGGGTTCTAAACATACCCTTTAAATGTTTCAAGCTTTTCCATGTCTTGTAAATATTTCAAGCTTTGCCTTGTCTTTTAAGTATTTCAAGCTTTGCCATATCATATCGTCGCATATGGTGGTAGTAGTCTAACATTTGTTGGAAAATAAGGTTGATTTCATCAACTTTTGGGCTCAGTTTTGAGTAGTACCCGAAATGAATTGGGTCCGGTGGATGAAAGTTTTGGATTCTACGTTGTGAGTACTATAAAATCGGTTACTCGAGCACTCAAAATGGATCAAGAGTGAATGAGATATTTATGTCGAAAGATTCACTTTTGGAAGAATGTGCGAAAATCACATATGAAAATGCCTTTGTCCCACATGGGAAAAAGAGAGAGCTTGTGACTAGTATATAAGTGGGGAGCTTTCTTACTAGTTCAAATGTGTTTACAAGCTTATGCTC
>JAULKK010286556.1:0-13768 GCA_032355705.1 Rubia peregrina
AAGACATTTGGCAAGATTTGTCTATGGATTTTGTGTTGGGGTTTCCTCGTACCCAACGTGGTGTAGATTCTGTGTTCATGGTGGTGAACAAGTTTTCCAAGATGCCGCACTTTATTGCATGCAAGAAGACTGCTGATGTGTCTAATATTGCGAAGCTATTTTTTAGGAAGTTGTTCGTCTTCATGGAGTTCCCAAGTTCATTACTTCAGATAGGGATAAAAAAATTCCTCGGTCATTTTTGGATTACTTTATAGCTGATGTTTGGGACTGCTTTGTAGTGTTTGTGGTGAAAAGATGACCGGCGGACTGAGTTGACGAATAGAATGTAAGGAAATATGATTTGTAGTATCTGTGGTGAAAAGCTGAAGCAGAGAGATTTGGCTTTGCCTCAGGTCGAATTTGCTTATAATAGTGCAGTGCATTCAGCTACGGGAAAATCTCAATTTTCTCTTATTTATACAGCTATTCTGAAGCATGTGGTGGATTTAGTCGAGTTACCAAGAGTACTTGGAGTTAGCAAGTTGGCAGAAAATTTGGCTAAGGAGATTGTGGAGACCAAGAAATGTGTCAAGGCTCTTTTGGAGGCTATTGGGAAGAAGAATAAGGAGGCTACTAATAAGCGTAAAAGGCTCAAGGTTTTCAGGGAAGGTGATGATGTGAGAGGTTACTAGTTGGTACGTACATTAAGCTCAAACCACGCAAGTATGGTTTGTTTAAGGTGCTGCGAAAGATTAATGATAATACTTATGTTGTGGCTCTTCCAGATACTATGAGCATTTCAAACACTTTAAATGTGGCTGATAATTATGAGTACCATGAGGATAAGGTTCTCTATCCTGAAGAGAACTCAGAGTCAAGTTATTCGGAGGTGGAGGAAACTGATGCAGGGCAAGTGGCGGCGTAGCTTGAAGAAGCGATGGATCGCCGCAAAGGTCCGACACGGTTTTGAGCATAACTTTTACGTTAGGAGTCAGAATCAGGCGAGGTTGGTGCCATTGGAAATTTCTTGATCATTAGATCAATAGAAATCATTACACCATGATGTGGGTTTTTTGGTCATTTGAGCTCGTTTAAGGCCTCAAAACTGCAATTTACTTTTATTTGACTGTTTTCCAGTTTTGGATTTATTTCCAAATTTCTTTTTTTATCATTCCAGCTTTTATTATAGTATTTAAGGACCTCTTTTACTATTCAGATATTTTTTATCTTTTCATAATAATATTTTCAAGAATATTTTCTCTCAGGTGAACTCCATAACCAAAACTTAGGGTTTATGCTTGCAGCTCTTGATTGTTCTTCAAAGGTTCGTGCTTGAGGATCTCTTTTAATATTCCAACCGCATCACTCACATATCCAATTGACTTGGAGAGATCATATTTGCAGACCAACCAACTATCAATCACACAAGACATTTGACATTACAGATCTGCGTCGAAATGAATCTCACAACAGAGTTCTCATCAAGAATAAGACTCAGATCGATTAAGGATAGAAAATGGTATGATATCAAGTATGAAGATCACCTATCCTACTAAAATAAGTGCCTAAAGATTGGACATCGCTCAACAGATTGTGGCATTAGCAAGAACAAGCCGACTAAACTACATGTGTCGAAGAAAATTGGGAAGGGGATGCCAATCCCTTACCTGGATCATAATCCAAGAGGGGAAATACAACAGCAGAACCCTAATGAAACCCCCCAAGAAGAAGAAGTCTTCCAATACGCAATGGAGAGTTCATTCAGCCGGAGAAAAGGTTAATCCCAATGAATATAAGCGGAGAGGGATTCAATCCCAGTCAAAATAATATGATGAAAAGAAACTCAGTCAACCCTATAAGATCCAGACAATTCAACAGTGTTGACAACACCGCCAGAAATAGAAAAATGAATTTCAATAGTTGGTGATCAATAGATGATATGCAGCTCACAAATAACTAGGATCTTAAACTTGTTTTGAGTTTTCTATTGCTTCTGGGAAAAACTGCTTTAGTTAGTTGTCTTAAAAAATTTCAGGAAAAACAACTCACTAAGTTTTACTCTCAGGTACAATCCTAGGAAAGTAATACAAACGGAGGAACATCTGGAATAGAATTGGGAGAGAAAGCAGATAGTGCAGTGGAGACGAAAGAAATTCAGGTTCAAAGTATAGACCGACAGGAGAAGAGGCGGGGCCACCTTTTTTCAAGGTAGGGTAATTGCCCTACCTTTTTATTCTATAAATAATATTTTTTTAGTTGATCAACATATTTTTATTAGTGCCCCAATACGTACACGTGAGTGTTGTTATATCACGCCCTCTATATTTTACTAGTTTACGCCCGAATACGTTCACATGTATGTATTGTTGTTTATTATCTTTATATTTTTATTGTGGGAATAATTTTTATTTCTAAGTGTATGAGGTAAACTTTTTGGTAATAAAATTTCATCTATCTTCTTCACCATTCCACCTCCTCTCAACCTTAATCTACCAGTGACCACCGCCACTCCCGGACACCATCCGCCTGCGATAACTTCCCACCGTCTGCCGGCGACCACCGCCCGCCGCCGTACGTCTCCAGAATCGTGCCAGAAAAGTTACTTTTCCTTTTTAATGAAATTTGAATTCTTCGACGTAAATGTTGTATCTATTTTCTTTTGGAAATGTCGATTGAATCTGGAATTTTGCCAAAAATATCGTCAGATTCTGGATTTTTGGTCTGAATCTCGTATGATTTTTCACCTAAATTTTCGTATGAATCTTGAATGTTTGGATTTGGTTTTTGGGAGATTGATACAGAAGAGGTGGGAGGTGTGGCATGGGCTAGGAGAGAGGGGGAAGTGGGGGACGGCGGGCTAGTGGGGAAAATCCGACTGGTGGGGTGGGAACCGGATGAGGAACGAGTGAGGTAAGGGAGATTAAGATGAATTGGGTGAAGAACGAGGGGAGGAGTGGTGGCAGTGGGAAAGGGAGGGGAGAAGGTGAGGGGAGGGTAGTTAGGATTTAATTTTTAAAATTTTAAAAATTAATTTTATTTAGAAAAATGAATTAAAAAATTAAATTTGTTCAGATTAAATATTTAATAAATTTAATTTAAATTGAATTATTTTAAAACATTGTTCAGATTAAATTCAAAAATAAAAATAATATTGAAAAATTAAAGAGTCTGTCTCTTGAAAGACGGTCTTTCTATAAGTCATGAAAATATCAAGGTTTAAAGTGCAAATTAGAATAAATGAAGATAAAATTTTCTAGTTGTATGAATCGGGTCATAAACTCTATAACTACTGCATGTTGCATAATAACTTTTCAATATTGCAGCCAAAACTTTTTACATTTTATTATTCTAATTAAACTCTGTCTTTCCATAAGCCTATGAGAAAATGGTATTTCCCAAGAGTTTGCCAAAATTAAATTATAATTAAATAAAATATTTTAAAATAAAATTAATATCAAATATATTATTCTAAAAATAACATTTAAAATAAATAAATAATTTTATAGTAAATTTTGATGATAGTTCCATTTATATATTATTTATTTTGTAAATAATAAAAATAAATAATTCTTTGTATATAAAATATTGTATGTTTTGTTAATAATTTGTTCTTTTATGTTATACTTACATTTCACTATACATATTTTTATTATTTATAGCATATAAGATGAAAATTGTATGATTAGTTGAAAATGTAGTTTATGTTCTATTTGAATTTATATTTTTTCTTAAGTGGTTTGAAATTATGTATAATTATTTTCATATCAGTTAACATTTTATTTCTATATGTGTTATTATATTTCTCCTAGAATTAAGTAATTATTAAGATAATAATTTAATTTTATATATTACAGATGAGCACTGACGACGGACCTATTGATAAAGGCCGATGTATACGAGAAAGAAACCAATTTTTTATGTGGGGGAATTGAGTATGTGGGGGTGAGGGGCCAGTAAATTTTTGCCAAATGGCAAGTGAGTGAATTTAAAAAAAATAAAAAATACATATAATTTAATATTGACCTCACTCGCTTGCCACGTGTCATAATCTTACTGGTCTCTCACCTCCACATACTCAATTTCCCACATAAAAATTTTATGATGAGAAAGGGGGATTAGTGTATCGGCCACACAAGCAAGACGTAGTGCATATGTCAAGGAATAGTTGCAGGAAATTGTACAAGATCACGAGGTACCTGTTAGCTGCCTTCTCCTAGACCCAGTGAATTAGTGATGATTTTGACCAAATGCTAACCTGGGATGGTCTGGATCTCAACATTCTCCCTGACAGTGGAGTGTATTCAATCCGTGAGGAAGGAAACTGGCAACCATTGTTGGAATTTTAGCTTGGGGATCAAGCACCTGTATCTAGCCCAATTGATGGTTAAGGTAGAGCCACACCAGACGTCGAGGGAGGGCAGGGTACATGCAATGTTCCCCCCAGTGGCCTAACTGAGACGAATTTACTGGTGGAGGTTGAAATTCCAGCACCTCTTGGTGGAGGAGGTAGACAGACGTACAGAAATAGAGCTGGTCAATTGCCCAGTCTTTAGATGGATCGTGCAGTGTTCATGAGGCTGGCACTGATAGGGGTGTTAGGAACAAGAGAAAGCATGTTGCAGATGAAGCCTAGCTTATGTGCGTGTCGATGAGTGGTGGCCCGCAAGATGACCTTATCATACCCTGTTTTGGAAGCCATGTCGTCGTTGATGTTTGGAATGGTATAGAGCGAGGTGTGCTGAAATGCCTCACCTGTGCAACTCTTTGAAAGCAGCTAATCACTACACTACCGGATTACAGTGATGTTGTTCAAGCCAGGATACGTGTGGCCGGGTTGTCGTACCTTCGCGCAATTATGTTCAGGTACCTTGACATGGCATTGATATCGGCTTTTTTCGAGAGGCGGTAGGTGGACACGAACTCATTCCACATGCTTTTCGGGGAGATAACAGTCCTATTGAATGATGTTGAGATGATTCTCAGAATTCCTATTGATGGTGGCTTTATTGCTAGTACTATTTCGGTGGAGTCCAATCAGGAAGCAACTGCTGAACTGTTTGGGAAAGACGTGGAGTCCTTTATGTGGGGAGACTGGAATGGGGGCAATATTGATGGCCAAGCATGATGGCCAGGTGTGTAGGCGCGAGTCAGAGCAATAACTTCCAATTCATGTGCTACATGTTGACATTTTTTTCTCAACCCTCTTTGTTGATAAGGCCGGAACTATGGTTAGAGCCAACTTGCTCTCTGTAGCTGATTTGCAATTGTCCTGGGGCTCAGTGACCCTGACCTATTTGTATTTATAGTTAGGAATTGCCTCTAGATCCAAGACACATTGTTTATGTGGATGTTGCACGCTGCTGCAAGCATGGATCTACAAGTACTTTCCCATGTTTCGTCGGATACATAATAAATTACCACCTCTTTCGGGGAGAGCCAACTGGTGGCACTCTGGAAAGAAAATGGGAAAGGATACTCAACATCTTGTGACCATCAGACGTCAACTAGTTGTTGTACAGGCTCACCAGGTATAATTATCATGTTTTAAATTTATTATGAGAATTATATGTAGATTAGATGCCATATGATGTTTACAATTTTCAGTAACAACTACAGGTAAATTGGATGCCAGATGGAAATGATGTGGCCAGGGACGGCAAGGGGAGGACTCATTCCCGCATCGTGATTCGATACCTTGAAGTAATGGAGGAGTACATGCTTGGGCGGGTGGTGCACCGGTTTGGTGTCGTGTAGGGTATACCGTACATCATTAGGATTGTGTCAGAACCTTATGTCAGGCCCGTTAGTCCCTTAGGCTATTCAGTGACATACTCATGGATGATGCAATTGACTTTATGAGACATGTTTTATGCATGGCATCGCAGTCAGCTAGCTAAGTTTCCTATTTTCACCAGTCCATCTGAATGTACCTTGGATTACGAGAATTGGTTCACGACTCATTCTCACCCCTTGATAACAAATCCTGAACATGATGGTACCAGATGCGAAGCAGATCCAACCAATCTTGATTTATTGTTAAGTCTTCTTTAAATGTTTGCTTTAATTTTATTAAATCTAACTTATTGTATATAATAAGTGTTTCCTGGATCTCAGTTGTTGAATTATATGATGAGCGACTTGGATCCATTTGACTCTACAAACATTTGTGAAATAGCTGATCCACATATGCATAAGCTCTTGGCTATCTGAGTCCTTCGTCGCGAGAAGTACCATATACGCCACGCTTATGAACTCACTTCCTAGGAGATTGACTCATTTATGTACTTCGTACTATTTTCTTATTTTTGTTCCTTTATGTACTTAGTACTGTTTGCGTATTTTTGGTTCATTTATGTACTCCATACTATTTGCTTATTTTGGTTCATTTACATTGGAGAATGTCACTGCGGGAGAAACATTCCAATCAGAACACAATATTTTGAGTCTTGTGGAGTGATATTACTATGAAATTATAATTAATTGACTTGAGAATAATTTGTAGACTTACTATGTTGACTCCATTTCCCTGATGTATCGTGACCTAGTGACCTCGAACTACGCCCACTAGGAGATGGTCTGTATTACTTGTCCACGTGCTCATGGTAGCTTAATGACCGCCTAGTATATCTTGACCAGGGGACCTGCTCGCTTGGTCTACCACGTGTTCTCGTAACATTACTCGACTAATGACACAGTTCTCTAGATGCAACTGCTCCTCTATGTAGCTAAAAATCCAACGGAGAACTGATAGGTCACTACAGGGTAGCTCATCCAATTGATTATTGAACAATGTTTGGTCCTGATCACCCCTGGAAATATTTTCCCTGTTATGCGAGTCATTACCCAGTACCAGTGTCCTAAACAGTGGATGAATGTCGTCCAAATACAAGGGGATTCCTTGATTAATTGTCGTCTGTATGACACAAGCACATGGTATTTCGTGCGTAAAAAACAGTACATAACCACAATATGCATAAACCTATGCTCCAAGTGTTTCCATCCTTTTAATCTCAGCCATAAATGTATCCAGAAAATATTTTGACACATTGTTGAACAAGTTATGGAGAATGACTTTACGGTGCAATCTACCTGTGCCCGTTCTTTATCTTTCGAGACTGTGCTTGATCATAGTAATCTGGTCGGCTATCATCATGTCAACACGCCTCTATATCGTATCCAGGGAACCAGTAGATGTTTGTAACCACCCTTTCAATGACGAATGTGCGCTTTTGATATGACATGTAGTTGTGTTCCCAAAATGAAGAAATTCATTCGTCCATGCCCAAACAAATTTCTCCTTATGGTGGGTTGATCCATGTTGTCTCGACATAACTAATAACAGCTTCGCTTGAAGACCAATCAACCATCAAATCTGTCAATGTTGTTTCGTATGCAATAATGGTAGGGGAATTTCAAACCCGTGACCATGCAATACTTTTGAAGGATGCCCTGTTCCTCTTACTCCATATTAACATAGTAACATGTGCCTCCACATCCTTGTTAATATGCCAAGTACAAAGCAAATACTTCGAGTTCAAAAACACTACACGAATCGGCCTAATCAATCCCATCTCACGATCTATGACTAATACCTCAGGGTACGGTCCATCGACAAGCAAGCTTCTCAGTGCGCAAAGAACCCACTCATAAGTATCTAACATTTTTTTGACGAAAATGGCATAGGCGATCAGGCAATTCAAGTTACAAGGATACATGCCAACCATCTCAATGAAGGGCATATCATATTGATTCATCTTATACGTTGAATAGATGGCCATAATCCATGGATAAGTCCAAAATGCCACAATGGCTTCATGATGAGCCAAGAATAAATGAGTCAAAGTAAATTACCAACAGGAGCTACGCGGTGACTAGTAACGTACTCATTGGTGGTGGCTTGGTGCAAAAAATTCTCAGCTATTTTGCGCTCGCCTCACCTTTCTTTTCCGTAAGCCAATCACTCATTATATACTGAGGCTCACATTGATATGCCTAGGAGTTGTCTCGGCATTCGTCAAGTCTCTTATCATTTGTTTCACATCAACATGGAGTATGCTACTCTGTCTACTCCCCTCAGTGTATACTGAAAATTGGTGGTTATGTGTCCCTCACCGAGGATCCTTGCATGGCTTAATGTTCCAACCCTCATTTGTGTTTTTCCCTCGCATGACAATCATGAAAGGGAAATAACAACTTTTTGTCGACGTGTTCCTTCTTCGGACGACATCTGAATCGCTCATATCGACAGCTTTATCATTCTGACCACCCCGATTGCAAATACAATATATCTTTTGGGCCTCATTCTTATTTTTCTTGTACGACGACTTGAAAAGTTCAAATCCTACACGACGGGCAGTCCATTGTAGGTAGGAATAAACTTCGATATGACTAGGAAACACATCTATAGTCGCGAATGTTGAGTAACAATTCTCCCCTGGAACCGCTCCATATGAGTCATCAACATCCTTAAACAACATTATATATCATACAATTATTTTCACAAAAATATAATGCCAAACACATTTTTATTAATCATTTTTGTAAAAAAAATTGCTCCAATAAATGAAATATACAAACAACATATACCCTAGCATGAAATGAAATTCACATAATGTCCACATCACATGATGAAATATAGTACAACATTAAATTCAACATATATATATATATGTTTAGTCTATACATCATTCTAATAAGTGCATGAAAGTCACCTACACGTATTTAAATTAACATAATACTCACAAGGATATAACATATTTATAACATAATACTCACTACTCACTACTAGTGATGAAATCTATAACAACATTATTATATAAACACATCTATAACCAATGTCTATACATCATTCTAATAAGTAATAAAAGACACCTGCATATTTTTATGACTTAGTAATACAAATTTTATTTTATTGCTTCCAAGTTTTCTCAAAATTAGTATAACCACATTAAATTTTGTTATATCATCATTAGTAGAACCATATGTTATATGTTATTTTGCTCATTAGCTTACCAATAATTCCCAACACATTATTACAACTTCTCTAAATTATGTTAGTAGAACCTTTATAAATTATGTTACTACTAAGCACATAATATTGTAAAAATAATGTAAGAACTACTAATCACATAATATGTTAATACTAATCAATAAATTATGTTAGAAATAACGTGTGAACTAAAATATTGTAAAATTAATATAATTTTCACTCCTAATCACAAATTTTATAACCACATAAAATTCACGATATATATTATGTACATATCATTCTTATAAATGATGAAAAATATCTACTCCCTCCATCCCAGAGAAATTGACACATTTTGACTTTTGAAAGTCAAACTAATCCAACTTCAACTATTAAATTATATTATTATATATGTAAAACTATTATCATGTTATATGTAGTTAGATTCATCATAACATGTATTTTTAAATTGTTATTTATTATGAATTTTTTCATACACATAAATAAAGATATTAATTATTGAAAATGAACTCAGTTGACTTTCAAAAGTCAAAATGTGCCAATTTCTCTAGGACGAAGGAAGTATATATTTTATGACTTATTTTTTGTGAATTCCTCATTTTACTAAGATAAAAAAAAATAACATATTAATTAACATTAAATTACTATAAAATATTTCAACTATCAATGATGAAATCTATAATAAAATTAAATTCAATATATGGAGACATCCATAGACAATGAAATGTTAAGCAACTAAATATGAAATTAAAATAAAATATCGCAACTATTAATGATGAAATAAAATATAAGCTTCTATTTAAACAACTAATAAATCACAGCTTTAACTATTAATTATTACGCATAAAATACATATCTAAACAGCAATGGGGAAAAATTGCCACTAAAGACGTGGAGCTTCCAACACTCAAATTTAGGGTAAAAAGTGAGTATTTTGTACACATAAAGTGAGTATTTTACTGCCTATTTTATAGAGCAATTATTTACTATTTTCATATTTAATGGACATTCAATGTGGGCAGATGGGAGTTACCTAAAGGAGAATCGGATTTCGGCAGAAGAATGACAAAGGAGAAAGGGGCAAAGAGAGAAAAGAGAACCGAGAAAAGAAAAGAGAACCGGTGGAAGAAAAGAGAGCCGGGAAAAGAAAAAAACCTGGGAAAAGAAAGAAAAAAGAAAGGAGAACCGGAGGAAGAAAAGAGAACCGGGAAAATAAAGAAAGGAGAAGGGGGAAAGGAGAGCCAAGACGAGGGAGAGAAAGGAGAGTCAAGACGAGGGAGAGAAATGAGAGCTGGGCGAGGGGGAAAAAGAGGTGTCGAAAACAAGAGCCACGACGAGGGCGGTGTGACGAGAACTAGGTCGGCGGCAGAGAGATGAGAGTCGGGCGGAGCGAGAGCAGGGCTGATGAAACGAGATCGATGGGGATGGCGATGTTCAGGAGAGGAATCTGGCCGGGACGACGAGATCTGAAATAACAACGGCGGGGATGACGAGATCTGAAACGACAATGACCGAAGTATACGCTGGAGTTGATGCCGAAAAATGGAGAAGATTCCACCGGACTCCTATGGGTGGCCACCTCCATCGCCTGGGAACACCTTCCTCTACCACCAGTGACCGCCGACTATGTCCTCAACTCCCGGCGACCACTTCCAGCAGCGGTGCTAAAAATTTGGGTTAAAAGTAATTTTCTTTATATTAGTTATTTCCTTTTTTAAATTAAATATATGTAGTATTTCAATAGTATAAATACAGGGCGTGATTTAGTAATATACTGGGCGGTATATAGCAATTCACTAGTTTATTTTTATTTTTAAACCCACCGTATACTTTTAAATTCTAAAAAATCAAAATTCTAATACTACCTTCGGAGATAGAGGCACCAAATTAAATAGTGATACACTAAATTAAAATGTCTAGATCCGTATATGGGCAGGAGGCAGGTAATTCATAACAAGAACGTCTGGATAGAATTTAAAAAAAGATCCCCAAACATAGTATCTACCCACTTGAAGGCTAGAATAAAGCCCTCTAATGAATCTTAAAATCCTAATGTAGAATGTTAAGGGAATTTTTGCATCTACATTGAGACTGCAAAAACTGATTCAAATATATAGGTTGGATCTTCTGATTATAATTGAACCTAAATAGCAAATGGATAAATTGGACCTGTTTAGAAACCATTTAGCTAGGTTTGGATATTGCACTAACCTCTCATGATTCAATAATATGGGCTTTTAAAAAAATCTAAACCCTACACTTATAATGGATAATCAGGATTTCCTGGAATCCTAGTTCATCACATTGATCATACATTAAGTTCCAACTAATTGTTGTTTATGGAAAACACACCCGTGCCCTAAGATCACAGTTGTTTGAAAACTTAAAGCAACTTCCTAGGGGAAAAAATTATCTTCAATATATGCGGATGACTTTAATGTCACAAGGAAAGTCCTAGAATACAAAGGAAATTCAATTTATGATCTAAACAACATAATAGATTTTGATACATATATAGAATCTAGTGGACTCACGGATATAACCACAGTAAAAAATAATTTTACATGTAAGAGATTTAACAGGATAATGGGTAATCAAGAATGGAATGTTGTATATCCCAATACCTTTGCACAGGTTCTTAACAGATCAACCTCTGACCATTCACCCCTATTATTAGATACACACATCGAGGAAACCAACCATCCAAGAGCCTTTAAATTATAGAAAATGTGGATTGAGATGCCCGATCTATGTGATGTAATCAAACAGAACTAGAAGCCATAGATAGAGTATAAGTTATGAAAGGTTTCTCACCTAAACTGAAAAGTCTTAAACTGAACTTAAACAATAGAATAGAAACATCTTTGGAAAAAAAATTCAGAACATTCAAATAGCAAATACCATGGTACATGACTTAGAATTAATATATGATCATACACTTAATGATGGAGATCTGAGCTTACTCTTAGAAGCCAGAGGAATTTTTTTTTGTAAGAAGAAATCTAGAATGATATGGCTTCAAGGGGCTGACATGAACACTAAGCTTTTTCACAATTCAGTTAGGGATAGAAATTCTAGGTTAAAATTTAACAGGATCAGAAATGAATCTCTAACATGTGGATCACTAACCAAGAAGACATATGGCAGCATGTTGTATCCTTCTTTCAAGATCTCTTAACCCAATTTGAATCAGAAATTACAGGTACAAACCCTAACACAATGTTTTGACATACATTCCTAAGATCATAACTGATCAGGAAAACATTGCCTTAGTTAAAATCATTGAAATGGATGGACCAAGAGTTATAGTATATAGTTTGAGACCAAATAGTTCAGCTATACCTGATGGTTATCCAGGTTTTTTCCTATAAATTTTCCTGGGAGATAATTAAAAATGATCTATTGAAGTGCACACATGAATTTATGTGTGTTGTGCATATACCTGCAAATATTTCAAGTAGTTTGGTATGTTTGTATTTCTAATTTACCCATTCCAACTACCCTATCAAATAATTGGCTATTATCTCTCTTAAACTTCAGCAATAAAATTTATTCTAAAATAGTGGTAGATAGAATCTCTAAGGTAATAGAAAAATGCATATCAGTTGAACAAAGTGCCTTCCTAAAAGGGAGAAAATTGCTGATAATATATTAGTTATGCAAGAAATGGCCAGATTATTGGATAACAAAAACCAGTCACTGGGCCTAATAGCTAAGATAGTTATGTCTAAAACTTTTGATAGGATCTCCTGGTTGATGCTTAACTCACTGCTACTTAAAATAGGTTTTTATGGTCATTTGTCAAGCTCATCTTGTCTAATATATCAGCTGCTAGTTTCTCAGTGCTTATTAATGGATTTCCAAAAGGCTTTTTTCTATAGCTTTTAGGTGTCTTAAATAAGGAGACCCCCTGTCAGCAATTCTATTCAACCTCAGTATTGAGGTTTCTAATAGAGGATTGAAATATATGTCTAGCCATGAGCTCCTAGAAACCTTTAAAATACCATGCCAAATTAGAATAATTTACTTATCATATGCAGATGATACAGAGATATTCCCAAAAGCAACAATGAAATTCCCAAAAGAAACTTGATCCTTTTCATAATTGTATATGATAAAGCCAATGGAAAAAAGGTAAATTTGAGTAAAAGTGCATATTATGTGGGCAATAAAAATAGTGTAGTAACCAAGGATATGATTAGGAACTTAACACTTGTGACATATGGCCTATTTTCATTCCAGTATCTGGGGGTATCCATTTTTAAGAGGCATGAAAAGAAATAGCTACTTCTAGAACCCAATTGAAAAACTGAAGAGTTGTTTCTTGAACCAGGGTAAATCCAAAAAAAGTTGGATGCAAATGGTGTAATTTTTTAAACCAGAAATAAAAGGGGAGGGCGCATTTGGTGAATTCGCACTCTATAATTAAAAAAATTTGTAATTCTCAGCCTAGATTTAACCCAAAAAAAGAGGGGGCGCATTCGGCGAATGCACCCTCCAAAATTAATTATTTATTTATTTTAATAAACATGCCAGATTTACCGAAAAAATAGAGGGCACATTCTGTGCCACACGTGGATTACACGCGCCACAGGCACATGTGGATTACACGCACCACACATGGATTACACGCACCACACGTGAATTACACACGCCACACGTGGATTGCACACGTGGATTAATTTATTATTTTATGCAATAAATAACAATAGTTATTTATATGAATATAACTATTTTATATATTGTAAATGAATCATATTTTATATTTATTTTCAAAGTAAAACTTATAATATTATAATT
>JAULKK010286575.1:0-13765 GCA_032355705.1 Rubia peregrina
TGAAATAAAATAAATATAAATATACTGAACTGAAATAATATATATATATATATATATATGTTGAACTGAAATAATATATATGTTGAACTGAAATGAATATAAATATGCAGAATTGAAATAAAAATAAATATACTAAACAAAACTGAAATAAGTATAAATATATTGAACTGATTTGATCTGAACTAAAATAATTATAAACATACTGACCTTATCTGAACTGAAATCCAAATAAGTTCCAGAGAACAGGGCTAACTCTATTCTAGATCTAGGGACCTATCTCTAATAATTTTCCAGGGACCTAACTATAATATTTTCCCTGTTACTTTTTTGTCCAATGCTTTCCCATCATTTTCGTGCCAATAGAAATCTGTAAAAAAATCAAAATATTTTAAAAATCTGAAAAATCAATATGAATCATCGAACTGAAAATTATAAACATCAGGTACAACTAGCAAAACATCAATAGAAAATCATAAAACATCAACTAAAAAATTTCAGCAAAAAAATATATAAAATAAAAATAAAAATCAACAAAAAATTGAAAAACCATCGACTACAACTGACAAAATATCAACTGAAAATCATAGACGTCAAAAACTAAAAATCATAAAAACATCAACAAATGTTAAATCATAATTTTTTTTAAAAGAAACTACCAATATCAACCTATATCACTCAAAAGCTAAAATCATCAATTCCTATCACCTAAACTTCACCCTGAAAAACGTCAACATAAGGGAAAAACACTACAAAACATCAACCATATCACTAGAAAAGCTAAAAATATCAAATCCCTATCATCTAAAACTCACCTAAAAAACGAAAAACATCAACATGAGAGGGAAAAATCTAAAAATCTAAATCCATTTAACCCAAAAAACTACATTACATTGACTCATATTAATTAATTCTCTGGTTAACCAGAGAAATGAAAAAACATCAACATGAGATGAAAAAACTATAAACATCAACAAAATAGCTACGGTACCTTAGGAGTATAAATTATTCAATCTGAAAATCATAAAACATCAACAATTTTTTTAAAATATATATATATATATAAATATCAATTCATATCACCTAAAAACCACAAACATCAACTGCTAACAGCAACTTCATCTGGAGAAAGAAAAACATATACATAAAGAAAAAACACTACAAACATCAACTCCTACTATCTAAACCTCAACCGAAAAATGAAAAACATCAACATGAGAAAATAAAAATAAACTACAAATATCAATCCATATCACCTACAAAATATCAACTCAACCTTGCCCGAATAATGAAAAACATTAACATAAGAAGGGGAAAAAGTTACAAACATCAACCAAACAGTTACAGTACCTCAAGAATAAAAATTCTTTAAAAAAAGAAAGAAATACCTGGTGGGATTCCAACCCAGGTCACTAGCCTCAAAACTTAGAGTAATAACCACTAAACCAAAGCCTCGTTATTGAACATATATTCAGTCAAATAATATTAAACAACATCATGTACCTCCAGAACATAAATTCTTCAAAATAAAGGATCTGGTGGGATTCGAACCCAGGTCTATAGACCTCAAAGCCTATATACTAACCAATACACCAAAGAATCTTTGCTAATTATGTACTCAGTCAAATAATATAAAAATTCAGCAAGTTTTTTCAAAAAACAAAAAATTGAACCTCACATCTCATGAGCAGAAGCTCAGCTCCGCCGCCATCGTTTTCATTCGCCGTCTTCCGTTACGTCCGTGTGTCTTTGCAGGTGCGGTCTTCTTCTTCTTCACTGAGGCACATGGATCTCACACCCTGAAGTAAAACTGCAGTGCCTCGCCATCGCTTGAAGAAAAACCGAAGTCCCCTGAAAATCGCAGTGCATCGCCGTCGCCTGAAGGAAAACTGCAGTTTCTTGAAAACCACAACGTATCGTCGTTGCCTCAAGGAAAATAGTAGTCTCCTGAAAACCGCAGCGCATCTCTGTCACCTAATGGAAAATCGTAGTCACAAGGCCTCGCCGTCTCATTTGCCTCCCCGTGAATCTCGACAGCGCCAAATCAGAGAATC
Source organism: Rubia peregrina (assembly GCA_032355705.1). Taxonomy (NCBI): domain Eukaryota; kingdom Viridiplantae; phylum Streptophyta; class Magnoliopsida; order Gentianales; family Rubiaceae; genus Rubia; species Rubia peregrina. The sequence goes on from JAULKK010286575.1 coordinate 2,052, forward strand.
TCCGTTTTCTCAAAAAATGGCAAATCGGAGAAGGGTCGTCTTCAATAGAGGTCGCTCCTCTTCCAATCGTTGTGCTCCACTGTGATGTTGTTGTGCTTCAGTGTCGCTCCTTCTCTGCCGCCGTGAACCAGAAAAAGAAGAAGCGCGACAGCAGCGTCGAATTGCAGAGCCTAGGGTTTCGCTGCGTCGAATTGCAGAAAATGACGACATGAGACTTCCAGTGAGATTTCGACGAGATACTGGCAGAGGCAAAGAAAACTTGGCAGAATCCGGTGGTAACCGTTGGCTGGAGGTGGTTTCCGATCGTCGGAGGGGGAGGAAAGAAAAATGAAAAATCTGATATTTTTGTGACATATATATAGTATTTTAATAATTGCACAGTAGGTCTCTAAATTTATTAGCATATTTTTAAAAAATCTCATCTCAAATGAAATTTAGAATAATTGTACAATGAACTCTGACCTAAAATTTAGACATGCTAAAACATGACTCTGTGACTAACAAATATTCCCTCCGTCCCAAAATAATTGGCACACTTTCTATTTTCGTCCGTCTCACATAAAATGACACACTTTAATTCTTACTCAAAATGGTAAAGAGTATGTTGTAAAATTCATACAACATAATTTTTAATTTCAACAACTTTATGAGTTTATGTTAAAATGACCACTCTGCTCTCTCAAAATATTCCTATTTTTTTATAATTATTGTTTGTTATCTCATCTTGCATAAAAAGTCGATCCATATTTTAATGTGTCATTTATTTCGACACGATTGGAAATGGTCTGAAAATATGCATAATTGCGTGGACTGTGGATGCCTGTTCGAGCTGAATCGCTTGCCTTTTGGGCTGCCTAAACGCTACTAAGAGATTCAATTCATATAGTTTAATTAATTTATTTCGGCCCAATTATTTTTGGTTTATAGTCGGTTATTGACTTTCACAAGCAACTTGCCAGAGCGCATAAGAGCCAAATTTCCCCCCAAAACATCATATAATAGAAATTGTTTGATTAGTGTTGTCAATCAAGGATATTGTAATCATTTTAACTAATCTAAATCCAAATTATCCAAAAATAACACACTAATATTATAATATATTACTGATTTTAATTTTTTACTATATAATCAATCATAACTTGTTAAACTATATAACTTCTAAAGATATATTTATTTAAAACCATAAATATCTCATACTATATCTATATATATCACTAAAAAATCCAAATAAACACATAATTTAAAATAACAAAATGTTCAGGTTTTTTTATTCAATGATAGAGTACTTTTGATAGAACTATGTATTCATATTATGTATTTATTATATATGGCAAAGTCTTGTTTTAGACCGACTAACTGTTAAATGATGGTATTTTATAATTTTTGAAAGATTACATACAAGCAACCAAATTACATATAAATACCCTAATTTAGGACCTAACTAGGAAACACCACCATTGAATCTATTGAAACTCAGTGGAGCATGAAACTCCATCCATTTGAATAGTTAAGGACGCCCTCCTGAGAACATCTAAACGTTGCACCACCATCGAACCGCCACCACCGAAACCGTCACCAGTAACCACCACAATCTCGCAATCATCGACCACCTGCATGTTGGGAAACCTCAACAGGGACCACCGGCACAGTCCCATGACGCTAGGTAATCCTCATCAAGAATTTTCTCTAATATTCACAATTCTTGATGGGGGTGTGTGTTGAACCCTGGACCTCTCAGTTATAGAGAGTGTGGATTACCACTAAATCAGGACCATTTCAAGAGGACATTTTATAATTAGTGAGACTAATTAGTTCATTTGATATTTACTTTTATTTATTGTAATGAGATACACATAATTATGATAACATTTTAAAATGGATCTCAACGTATAAATAATTACTTTTTAAAATTTTGAATGAAATATTATAAAAAATAATCAGTTTTCATTGTATTTAATATTTAACGATTTCTAACTAAATTAATTATTTCACTTCATAAATCATATAGTTTTCTTTAGATGACTAAACTTTAAAATTCTAAATAAACTATATTCTCAATTTACATGTAAGATAGAAAATCGTAACACATGATGGTACTCCGCTAGTTAATTATAAATTTTAAATGTGGTAGATTTAATAAACTAAAACGATAAAAGTGCATATATGACCCTATATAATTCACATAAGTGCAAATACAACCTTATGATAATTAAAAGTGCAACCCTAGATAATGAGGGAACGTGCAAAAATATCCATTCCGGAAAATTTAAGCCAAAATTTGTGGAAATGTCATTTTCACCCATCTGGAAAAATAAAATGAATTTACTATCATACCCCTAAATCATAACCCTAACCCAGCGCTTCTTCTTCTTCTCCCCCGTTCTTGATTCAATACCCGCCACCCAATCTTCATCTCATCCCCACAATTTTCTCTTCTGGACAAATCCTGAATTTTCTTCTTATTTCCTCCCCTCTTATTCATCATCACGTTTACAGGTATGTTTTAATCAATTTTTTTTAAATCAGCAACGATGGAGAGATTGTTAACGACGAAGATGAGAAAGTCGCCAAGGAATGAAGGAAGCCGATGGGGAATGGAGGGAGTCTACGGGGAATGGAGGAAGCCAGGGAATAGAGGGAGTCGAAGGGGAATGAATGGAGTCAATGGGGGAATGGATGGATTCATCGGGGAATGGAGGGAGTCGAGAAGCACCAGAGACGAACTGTTGCGGCCCTGAGATGAACAAAACGAAGGGACAACCTGGTAAGAGACTGTTAGAAACGTTGTTGAAAGAACCAAGAAGAAAAGTGGTTACCCGGGTGGTGGCACATTAATGTCGTCGTCGTGGCGGGCTGGTGATAGTGGGGCGAGGTAGAGTGAGGTGACTGGTGGGGTGAGATGGCTGGTGTGGTGGCGGTGGGAGAAATGTGGGGTAGTGGTGGTGGTGGCTCAGAATGGGGGGAGTGGTGGTGGTGGAGGGCAAAATTGTCCTAAAGATTTTAGGTTTTAGGTCAGAGGGTGTTTTGGTCATTTTATATGCGGTCAACGCGGGGAATGGTGTCTTAGAGTTATATTCGCACTTTCATCAATTCGTTAGGGTTATTTTTGTAGTTTAAATTATTTGAGTGTTATATTTGCACTTACTCAAGTATATAGGGTTATATTTGTATATATCCCAACTAAAAACCATCTCAAGGTTGAGCGAATTTATGGGCATCCACTTTGGAAACTAAAAAATAAATTTAAGGAACTTCAAATGCAAACCAAACACATCTATTTAAAACATAAAAGCACACCAATATGTATCAATGATATTAAAAATATATATAATACATTTGGTATATACGAGGTACAAACGAGACCTAAACAACTAGTTCATACCTCGCAGAGCACAAGTGAAGTGCCTACGTCAGCGAGCTGTTAGCAACGCTCTTCAGCTTCGCCCAATAGATAGTGCACAACATGTGCACCCGGGTACGACCGCATAACAGTTGTTATGTAACCCACGATCATGGAACCAGACTGAGCAATAAATAGGTGAAAAGCCTATAAATAGGTAAGAGACTAAATAGCCTAGCTAAGTGATAATTAGTAGAAAGACGTGTACATAACCATCTGACACTAAATCTAGCATCAGAGCCTTTACCTCGGATCCAATCCGGGAGATTCTTGCAGGAATGAGTAATCCACAAGTCAGAGTTAATGAAGTTTCCATCATCATCTAAGGAGCTCATAACACAACAGTGGTTCCATCTGTGGGAATCTTAATCTTTTGCTTAGGTCATCATTGTTCTCTTTAAATCATGGTGTCAACCAAGAGACAAGCCAGTCAACCTGAAAGCACAGTATAACCAACCTCACCAACAACACACACATCCCCCCTCCTTCTCGAAAACAAGTATCAGTTAGGCTGGAAGAGACTTGAGAGTTTGAGGATTACATAGAAGCACAATCCCCTTAGGTAGAAAATGAAAAATTGGCTTACATACCTTTTTTTTGAAAGCAAACATAGAGTAACTCTACAAATAGTTTGTCATTACCAACCGGGGGTAGAAGGACAAGTTTACGACCAGCCCATAACCAAGAGACAAATGGAGAATGGAAGGAAAAAAAACCCGGTTGAAGAGCAACTCGAGACCCATGCCGAAGCTAAAAGTTACGACATCGAAGATGGGGAAGAACATTCCCTCCTAATGGAGAAGCTGCAAAATTTTGCAATGCCTAAAGGATTCAAAGGAATTCCTGTACTCCTACAGGACTAGCATGAGGTTCCACAATGCACCCATACAATTACTATGCAAATCCTTCTCGATATTACTTACGAGAACTGCAATAATTTGGTGTGAAAACATTCCCATGTAGAGCATTCGAATCTGGCCCTAACTCACGAACCAGTTCATGGGGAAACTTTATCAAAAACAAAATATTACCAAGACTTTCGCAGATCTGATGAACATTATGTAATGAAATGTTGAAAGCATCGGAGAATATCATGACAAATTTATTTCTGAAAGCCTGGATATCAAGGATCTCACATATCAATTGTCATTAGGAGCACTCTTGGACGACTTGTCAGGAGAATTCTAAAATAAGCTTACAATAGACTTGTCAGAGATCTCCAAGATATCTCCAGAAGGCTGTAGAAAATTTCATTCACACAGAAGAAGCTAATAATGAAGTGCACTAAAATGAGCGAGGCAAAAAAGATCCAGGGAAAGCACTTAAGGAAGGGAAAAGTGCAATGCTCGCAAGTGGAAAGGAACAACTGTCCAACAACGCACCATCTCTCGAAACTCCCTTAGTTAAATCCAGGAGAGAAATATGGCAGAACCACAAGAAGCTGTTCAGAGAACCAAGCCCAATGAGAGAGCCGATGGACAAGAGATCCAAGGACTATTATTGTAAAATTTGCAAAGACCATGGGCATGACACGAACAACTGTAATGACCTCTGAAGGAAGACATAAGAGCTACTTCACAAAGGTCGAATCATGCAATACAAAAAGCAATAATACCCACGGGGGGAGGGGGAAGGTTTTTTATTACAGCACAGAAAAAAATTCCGATGTAACTCAATTACAAGCGAAGCTAAAACTAAAATGGCGGCAACGATTGAGCAAGGAGAATATGTGGACAATAACATCCTAGACAGGTTGATTGTCTTAATCCACGGGTAAAATAAGCTCACATTCAACAATGCTTGAAAGTAAAGGCAATGTACCCACCACCACATGAGTCTACATATGAGAGGACACCCGAAGATGAGACAATCACATTCAATGAATAGGATGCAGTCTCAAACGTATTGTTGTACAATGATCCACTATTCATAACAACAAATATAGGAAATTCCAAAGCACACCGGGTCTTAATAGATGATGGGAGTGCAATAGAAATATTGTTTGTTGACTGATTTGACAAACTAGGGTCAAAAGAGTAGACTTTAAGAAACTAACATTGTCTATAGCCGGCTTTGCAAGAAAGTCAAAAGATCACTGGGAAACATACATCTCCTCATCACTATCAGTGAAAAAGATAAAGCGTGTACATTTATGTGTGACTTCGTTGTGGTAGAGGCCTCAAGTCCCCCATTATAGGGAGACCATGGATGAACATCCCAAATCCGTATGGTCCCTTAACAACCTGGCCATGAAATTTCCAACGCTAACAAGGATAGCAAGAGTCGGGGGTAACCAAAAGGTTGAGAGGCAGTGTATGGCTATCACAATGAAACCTACAACACCCAATATACCTCAGTCAATGGTGCACTCGATCTACCAGAGACATCCTGCACAACATATTTCTAGGGGGTTGAAGTAGGCAAGGATACCAAACTTGTCCAGCTATACAAGGACGACGCATCTAAAGAGGTCAAGATCGGGAAGAAGTTACTAGAACCACTCAAATCTAGAGTAATTGCTACGCTTAGTAAATATAAAAACCTATTTTCCTGGTCGATGCAAGATATGGGATGATTCAACCCATCCATCGTACACACTACTTGAATATAGACCCGTTGCTCAAGCTTGTCCGACAGAAACAAAGGACTTTTGTGCACAACAAACCAAAAACAAAAGAAAATGAGGTCACACCTTTGTACAAGTCGGCATACTTCACAAAGTCATATACCAACATGGCTTTCCAACCCATTCATGGTAAGGAAAACAGACGTAGGATGGAGAATGTACATTGACTACATAGCCCTTTACAAATACAACCCAAAAGACTGCTACCACCTGTCAAAGATTGACCATCTAATCGATCAATCTCAGGGTATAAAGCCATGGAATTACTAATGATTTTAACAAATATCACCAGAGCTAGATGAACCTTGATGACACAAAAAAAAACTTCCAATACAAGTTTTTGAGCAATTTGGTATGACAAAATGCCTTTTGGCCTCAAAATTGCAGGAGCCAAATATCAATGAACAATAAACAAGGCTTTTTCCCACCAAGTAAGCAGCAACTTTAAGATATACTTCAATGATATGGTCATCAAGAGCAAAACATTTGACGCATTCTAGCAAGAACTGAAAGAAACACTTATCATTCTCTTATTAATAGGGATGAAACTGAACCTCAAGAAGTGCACCATTGGATCATGTACCGGGAAGTTTTTAGGACTTAAGGTATCATCCCGAGGCCTCAAAGCCAACCCGAAAAAGATACAGGCCATAGAATTGCTACCTTCACCTCGCTCAATCAAAAAAGTTCAAGTTCTCACTAGCTCTCTAGCTGCAAATATCTACTCAGTATAAAAAGTAGCAAATACACACATACAATTATTTGATATCTTAAGGAAAGTGTCGAGGTTCACCTGGAAAGAAAAATGTCACAAAGTATACAATGAACACAAAGTTGAGTTGCAACGATTGCCACTACTGATAGCCCCAAACCAGGTGAAACCATGTACCAATACTTAGCAGTTTAACCATACATCATCAACTCAGCCCTCGTACAATAAGAGAATGACAACAAGATCGTGATTTACTACATTATCTGAAGCCTTTAGAGGCGGAAAAAAATACTCTACAATGGAAAACTAATGCCCGTACTTATCCTCTCAGCCAAACGATTAAGACCTTACTTCCAAGCTCATAAGATCGTGGTGTACACTGATAATCCAATAAAACATATCCACCATAAGCTACATGTTTCAGGTCACATAGTGAAAAAGACCATTAAACTGGGAGAACATGAGGTCATATTCCATCTGAGAACTTCAATCAAAGGTAGAATTTTTGGTAGACATGACTGAAGATATACATCCGGACATCAAGTACCGTGATGAAATGAGCTACAACCAGCCCAATGGCAAGTAGAAGTGGGACCAAAATGTATGGAAGCTCTTTGTCAATGGAGCCTCATCAAAGGAAGGCCGTGGAGATAATCTCCTACTCATCAGCTCAGAAAGAGATGAATAGAAGTACACATTCTACTTCTTATTACCTCTCACAAACAATGAAGCAAGGTACGAGGCGCTCATTGGGAGGCTTGACTTCAAAATAAAGATGAACATACGGATAGTTCATGCCCACTGCGATTCACAAGTAGTCATCCAACAAAAGTTAGGAGATTACGTTGCCAAAGAGAGAGAATTAATCAAACACTTGAATATGACCAGGCAACTCATGCACCGGTTTAATAACTTACATATCACACACATCCCTCATTCAGAAACTGCAAGGATTGACGCACTAAGAAATTTAGCAACCTCGGGTTACACATCACTTCAAAAGCATAACAACATAACTGTCGAACTAATCCCAGTTTGTAGCAATGCGGTCACGACCGTGGATTATATTTAGGAAGAAAATTTGGGAGGGATGAAACCTATCATATAGTATCTGTAACATGGCCTTCTTTCTACAGATGGGAACAAATCACGAAAAAATTGAGCTTAAAGGCCCAACATACTACTACAAAGACATTGTCCTTTTCAAGAGTGGGTACCTAGTGCCATGGCTAAGTTGCATAGGACTACAACAATATGCATTTCCAGATACATACACAAAGAATGGTTCAGATCACACCAGGATGCGTGCACCTTAGTTCAAAAAAAAAAAATCCTCCGGTCAAGATGCTACTACCTGACCATAACCTCATCCAATAATGCAGGAACTGCCAGCGAAACTCCACAGTTCAATAAAGAACCCAAGCGAAGATGGTCGAAGTTTATGGGGCCTGGCCATTTGATAAATAAGGAATCTACATCGTTGGTCCCTTCCTAGCTGGATCAGGTGGAACAAAATTCCTCATCACAACCATTGATTACTTCACCAAATTGGTCAAATCGAAGCCCTTAAAAATTACTGCTAAAGAAACAATTGCATTCGTTTAGCATAACATCGTATGCCGTTTTGGCATACCTAAAACCACAATCTTGGGAAATATGACACGATTTGCTAGCTGAGTATTCAGTGAATGGTGCAAGGACTTGAACATAAGTTAGAAATTCACCTCGGTAGCACACCCATAGGCTAATGGGCAAGTGGAGGTTACTAATCAAATGATAGTTCAAGGGATCAATAATAGGTTAAAAGGGAAGCATATGGGATGGACGAATAGCTACAATAGTCCTGTAGGCTTACCGAACCACCCCCAGAACCATGACAGCAGAAACATTGTTCAACCTAGTATACAGACACGAAGCAGACATCTCGGCAGAGTTAGGCATCCCAAGCCCAAGAACCATCAACTACGATGAAGTCAAGAACCCCGAAAATATCAGAGAAAACATGGATATCATTGAGGAGCCTAGGTAAATCACAACCATTAGAGAGACTATATACAAACATAAGGTGGTGAAGTCATACGACGACCAAATTAAAACAACCTTATTCAAAGTAAAAGACTAGGTCTGATGAAAGAACGAAGCCATTCTTGCAAGAAAAAAAGGAAAACTCTAATCCAAATGGGAAGGCTCTTAAAAGATTACGAAAGATTACAAATCCAACAGCTACTCCTTAGCTCGGATGGATGAGACACCTACCCCAACTACGTGGCATGTGAACAACCTTAGGAAATACCATGTGTAAACCCAGGGTTCCACCTACAGATGTATTGTACATAAGTCTAGAATTATCGTTGACCATGATTTCTAAATTTTGTACACGAAATGGTCATGGATGCACATACATAAATGAACAAGTCTTCTTGGAGGCAAAATATTACGTGTCCAAAAGACAACCTACACGGGTATATCCCCACCCCGCGACGTAAGTTAAAAAATCACATACAGCTTCGCAAATAAGGGTACATCCCCAACTCATGACTTAAGAAGGAATATCACATGCAGCTTCAGAAATACAAGTATATCCCCAGCTCGCGACTTAAGTAGAAAAATTACCCACAGCTTCACAAATAAGGGAAATTCCCACCTCGCAACTTAAGCGGGAAAATCACCCGCAACCTTTAAATACAAGTATATCCCCACCTTGCAAGTTAAGTGGGAAAATCACATACGACTTTGCAAATAAGGATAAATCCCTACCTTGAAACTTAATAAGTAAATTATCTTGAAAGACGGGTTTTCCATAAAGTTATAAGTTTATGACCCGATTAATGCTACCCAAATTTTTTTATCTTGATTTCTTTTAATTTGCAGTTTAAACCTTGGTCTTACCATAAATTAAGGAAAGACCAAGGTTTAAACTGCATATTATTAGAAATCAAGATAAAAAAATTGGGTTGCATTAATTGGGTCCAAAACTTATAACTTTTGCATGTTGCATAATAAAATATTGCAATTAAATTATTTTACCTTTCTATAATTCTAATTCAACATTGTCTTTCCATATGCCTATGGAAAGACGATTTTTCCCAAGATTTTTCCGAATAAGTAAGTGATAATAAGTAAAAGAAAATTATGATTCTGATTTTTTTGTAAGGCTTAAAAAATTGTCAGTTATCATGTAATCTAATTTTAAAAATTATTTAAACTTTTACAATATCCAACATACGGGAACCAAAACATAAACTACACATTTTAACTTATTACTATTGGTTCTAATATTAACGAATGACTAAATACTAACTAAATTATAGCTCAAAATTTTCATTATATTAGTTATATTTTTAGTTTATAAATGTGTGGTACAGTACGGTATTCATGGTAATAATTTCTCAATAACATTACTATACCATCACAAATAAGTTGTACAGTACTACCATTCTACATCATCGATTACCAAGATATTCAGCACAAATTGTAAGTGGCTTGGTTGGTACGATATTTTGATTCACAATGTCAGTCATAGGTACAATTACCCTACTGCTACTCGCACCATTTTGCCTAACTCACTCTAATATACATTCAAGAAAATAGTGCACGCGACTATAAGTAGGATGATCACGCTGGCCCAAACACCGCATCCTATCCAACTATTGCTTATAATAAGCTTTCCAATCATCAACCGGCAATAGTTCTTGCTATCAAGTTAATAACTCCTCAAATCCACAGTCTCAACCTCAATTTTCTTTAACTACGCCTGTATTTCCAATCTAATATCAAGAACTTGTGGGTCTATAATGTGGCTCGCAACCCCAGGCAACACGCTCTGTGAATTGCATGCTTCCAGCGGCCTGAAAGAAGCACAAACACCTTGGAAAAACTCTCGTACTAACGCCAATCCCCCTTTGACAGCAAACTTACGCACTAACGCCAATTGCCCTTTGACAGCAAACCTCACATAAGCCTTGTCTACATGCATCAAACTTTTATCTAGATCCTATTTTCTCTTTTAATTCAGTAACAGTAGAAGCCAAAACTCGCCTTCAATCCTCCTCTTGGCAAAACAACCATGCCAACTCTTCCCGCTGCTGAGCACACGAAAAATCTAGTTCCCGATAGTCTCATGCACATCTCGTAAACACCCTTCTTCTTATCCTAAGAGGATGCAAGGTCCAAACATCACACCAACACATCTTCCAGAGACCTGCCCACCCTAGTAATCCACATTTCTAGATGAGACGCTGGATGGAACGAATTCACATACCATGATACCTCCCTCAAATCATCAAGGAAATCATGACCTAACTCCACCAAGCCACCAGTCCTACGCAACTACAACAAACTTTCCTCAGTCACAGAACCTACAGGAGGTCTACCGTTAAGGTAGTATCGTCGAGTCGTAGAAGTTTGCTGCTTAGAAGAAGACGCCTAGACAACTACGAGTTATACTTATACATGCCCCACCTGCTAAAATTGGTCTATCAAAGATAACAAATTGAACACTTCATAGAAAGTCAAATACTGGTTGGTGTTCGCTAAAAAAAGCTCTATCGGTGTCAGTAAACCCACCCATACTATGCAAAACTGGCACACCTGATACCTAAGAGGAAAAAAACATTATCAAATAAAGTAAGGAGGAACTCTGACAGTCATTCAAATACAAGTTATATGGTAAAGGCCAAACAAAACATCCGACATGATAAGTACAATCATACACCACAACTAGAAAAATAGAATACTGACTCGCACCCCGCAGGGTCATTTACCTTGCGGAAGAATTAACCCACGGGATGCGTTTCAGAGATAAGATATTTGTAATGTTACTCTCGTACTCATTGCAAACTACAATAAAGTAGCTAGTGGAAAGTCCGGAGTCATCCACAAAGATACTAGAACTCAGAAGTTAGCTTCATACAATGCACAATTGGGTGTCACTCTGATTATGTGTGAGAAATAGTTAGTGCTTTAAACTGATAATT